>FXXK01000300.1:376594-388848 GCA_900184695.1 Betula pendula
TTAAACGATCATATGTGCCGGCAAATAAGCACCAAAAAAGTTTTCCGACGCTTTTAGTTTTGCCGGCGCTTATTGGCCGCACGAATATGTATTTTGTTTTTTGTAGTGCCATTCCAAGCATGGCAGTACAGACTCTCACATGAATGGAAAGATTGGTAGAGTAGTAATTAATGTAATTTTTATATATGTAAAGGCTAAGTAATTAAGTGGTTTAAACTGTCTTTGCTTAATTGGTTGTAGTAACGTATAATGGTAGGATTATCAAGTACATGTTCATCCCCAAGTACTGAAACCAAAAATAATTTTGACCAATGGTAACAGCTAGCACGTTCAGATTTCTATTGCATCTCCTGCCTTCTTACTCTATATATGGAAGTTCATTCAAAAAAATAGAATGAACATCAGGCCAAATATGTCGAGAGCATTGCAAAGAAACTAGGAATTATTTTATTCATTTAGATTACTATTGTTCATACATGTGTTAGACAGCGAAAACAGTCCAACTCCATACTTTTTTCAGCTCGATACATTTGGATAAATTGCTCCTTCTTCCCAAAGTTTATTTCACCGACATCTCTCATGAGAGCATCATTGGATTCTGCACATGCAACGAAGGAAAACATATTAGTTAAAAGAACTCATCAAGAATATAGATATTTTCTCGTGCAAACTAAGAAAGAGAGATTACTTGCTGCAGTCCACATTGGGGTCAATGTCAATGGGTACAGGAACATTAATCTTGCAAAGATCGGGAATCTGTTTAGCTCTCTCAGGATTAACACCCATATCTTTTCCAGCCTTTTTGAAACACTCGCACAGAGCCTTGCGAACTACACCAGTAGTAGCCTGTTTTAGCACATTCTGTGCACCTAGGCAACATGCAACACTGGGCGTCGCTGGGCCAGAACCCACCAAGAACGACTCGCACGGCAACAAAGCCGTTACAGCATCCTGGCATGACATGTCATTCGAAGGTCTCCCACTTGCATTTAAGACTAGAAACATCAACCCAAAGGCCAGTACAGCACAACCCATCATTTTCTTCTCCATTCTCTTTTGAACTAAAGATTGTTGCTTTTCTACAAATATGAAATGAACATGCTTTGGAGTATAGGTGCAAGCTCTATTTATAGAGCTGTGCCATGCGCAACCTAAATGACTATCATTAAATTGGAGGTAATGAACCTCACTTCTAGGGAAAAAAAAAATAGAAAAATGCTACATTTCCAACTTTTTTATCCAACTCCATCCAACTTTGTATATGTGGACAAAGATGGACCCCACAAATGTAAAATAAAACTCTTTAAAAAATTTTGTATGTGGGGTCCATCTTTATCCATATATACAAAGTTGAATGGAGTTGGATAGAAAAGTTGGACATATAGCATTCCTCAAAAAAATAATAATCCAGAAAGAAAGTTAATTCATTGCCATCTATGTTAAGAAACTAAAACTGCAAAACCATTTAATTTCTACCTTCCATTTTATAATAAAGTCGAACCATGGGCGGTCAAACTACAAAACTAGTGGTATTTGGCTAGCGTTGTATAATTTTGAGTAATTTCGTACTGCATGCTTTTCACTTACTGCATAAAAGTATTTTAGTACCAATTAAACAACGGGAGACCTTTAATTTCCATATTTGTTTTAGGATCTCAATCAAACAAAGGTAAAATAATGACTTTTTCCAAGAATATTTTCAACTAAAAATTTTTTCCAATAAAAATTAACCATTTCAAGTCGAAACAAATGTAACATTAGTGTTATAGGGCTTTTTAAGGTTTCTTCTTTTTAATAAGTTATTTATAATGATTTGCATAGAAAAAGAAGTCATACATCATGATTTAGGTTTTTAGAGGGTTCGCTTATTTTTATTTTATTTGTTATTTGTTATTTTATTTTTTTTCTTTTGAAGGTGTGGGAGAGGGATCAAAATCACCAAGAATTTAGCTACTCAGATTTTTATGAAATTCGGGTAGCCTAAAAGAAAGAGGTTGTGAGGTTCTCCTACCACGGGCAGGTGGGCTCAACACCTATATATATAAGCTACCTAGGGTCGGTGCGCCCTTAAGTTTACCCTCCATTTTGAGTTTTCGTATAAAAATTTGCCACTTCAAGAATATTATTAATGTTTTCATTTTTCCAACATGGAATGACCTTATAAAACCTAGAGGATCCTTAGAAAAATTTAAAAACTTTAAGTTGGAGTAGCTCTAGGAAATCTAGATGACTAAATTTTGACTCTAATGGGAGCCTATATGTGCCAGAAATATTTTTATGTAAACTATTAAATTAGAGTTAAAATGTTTCTTGTTCAGGAGAAAGGTTTAATTGTTACCTTCCATTCTAAGGTTCTAATATGAAGTTGAACAAGCCCTTGAGTTTTTAACACCATTAATTAAGTTAAACTCATTGACTGCAATACCACAATTAAATTTTTTGCCATTATAATTCCACGTAGGCATGGATAGAATCTACAAAAATAAAAATAAAAATCTTATAATGCCCCTTGTAGTTGTTAGATTGTGTCAAAGCAAGCAACAACACACCTAGGTGCAAAATGACTCCCCGCCCGCCAATGAATTTGGAATATCAATATTTTTAATATTGAGTTCGATCAGTTATAGTTTTTAATATTTTTAATCAATTTTTTTTATCTTGCTCCCTGTAAATTTAAATTCTGGCTCTACCACTAAAAGCAAATATCTTAATTTTGATTAACTTCTTAGCTTTCTAACAGTAAGATATTATCACCATTGAAATAACATCATTTTAAGACATAAAATATTTAATTTAAATGAGAGGTGAATTACAAAGATAATATTTAAATTCAATATCTTTACTCGGATAACATATTAAATTAATACTTATCTCAAAAGCTTATGTTCATTGAAAATTATAAATTTAATCATTTAATTAATCTTTTAACACTTACCCTTACATGCAGGCTGGTTCAAACTATTATTTAATAAATAAATTCAACAAATAAAATATTTAATTAAAATGAGATAATTTGTGAATTAAAATAAAATATCTCTTTAACATACATGTTAGCAAGTAGATTGTGGAGAATTTGTCTTCATTCCCTCACAACTAGGAACGAGTACCTCGTTTAATTTGATTCTTCAATTCTCTCATTCTAAGAAGTTTTAACTTTAGGAAAATTTTTATCTTGGTAAATTTACCATTGAATTGGGAGACCTCTATGTGGATTCCACTAATTTAATAGTGAATTTTCGAAAAAAAAAAAAAAAAGTTTGAAGTTGGAACGAAATATAACATTTTTTCTGAACGAGAAGCAGTGTAATGGCACGATGCTCAACATAAAAGTACTTAAGAATATNCAATACCACCATTAAATTTGTTGCCATTATAATTCCACGTAGGCATGGATAGAATGTACAAAAATAAAAATAAAAATCTTATAATGCCCCTTGTAGTTGTTAGATTGTGTCAAAGCAAGCAACAACACACCTAGGTGCAAAATGACTCCCTGCCCGCCAATGAATTTGGAATATCAATATTTTTAATATTGATCGAGTTCGATCAGTTATAGTTTTTAATATTTTTAATCAATATTTTTTTTCAATTTTTTTTTTTGTTTTTGTTTTTTATCTTGCTCCTTGTAAATTTAAATCCTGGCTCTATCACTAAAAGCAAATATCTTGATTTTGATTAACTTCTTAGGCACAAGTCCACATATAGCTTTCTAACAGTAAGATATTATCACGTACCATTGAAATAGCATCATTTGAAGACGTAAAATATTTAATTCAAATGAGAGGTGAATTATAAAGATAATATTCAAACTCAAGATCTCTATAAATTTAAATTCTGGCTCTGCCACTAAAAGCAAATATCTTGATTTTGATTAACTTCTTAGGCACAAGTCCACATATAGCTTTCTAATAGCAAGATATTATCACCATTGAAATAACATCATTTCAAGACATTAAATATTTAATTCAAATGAAAGGTGAATTACAAAGATAATATTCAAACTCAAGATCTCTACTCGGATAACATATTAAATTAATACTTATCTCAAAAGCTTATGTTCATTGAAAATCGTGAATTTAATCATTTAATTAATATTTTAACACTTACCCTTACATGCAAGCCGGTTCAAACTATTATTTAATAAATAAATCTTATAAATAAAATATTTAATTGAAATGAGATGATTAGTGAATTAACATAAAATATGTCTGTAACATACATAAAATACATCCACCGTTAGATTTGCAAGATAATGGGTTGGAAAAGAATTGTTTCTATTTTTTAATTTTGTGAATTAAGTCATACCTATTTTAGGGTTTGTTTGGGTTTGTAATGGCAAGCATGCGTGGCTACGGCTTGGAATCCGGAAATTCCAAATTTCCATGCCGCTCCAACTCGTGCCCGGCCGTAGAAAAAAAAGATCCATCTTATTTTGAGGAATGGGCGGTTTTGGGAAGAGAGGTTCGGGTAATACTTTTTTTATTTTTATTTTTAATTTTTATGTAAGTAGGTAATACTTTCTGACTAAGTAGTTTATCTTATTTTTTAAAATTTTTATTTTATAAAACAATAAAAAAATATATTTTATTAAACGGGCAATTTCTGTCCTTAAAAAACAAAAACATTGAAAACAACATGTCTGTAAGTGTTCTTTTTATTCTCTAAAATCGGTATTCTCCTTCACTACCCTTCGAACTAAGTGGTTTGAAACCATGAGGACTTAATTATAGGTTGCTCTAAACTTCAGGGAGATTTTTGTAATTTTCTTGTTTTAATATTATTTGATATGGACTGATATTCTACTATCAAGGTGCAAAATAAAACGTGTTTGCTAGCTGTTCTGTTTCCATTGTGCTAAATAAAAAGTTTCAATCAATTCAGGATCAGCTTTCTAGCATCGGAAGCATGCTTGTTGGCCGGGTAAGGAATGTGTACCATACCGAGTTCAATTGAATCTTTGGTACATAATAGTGTACACTGGCGTTTTTGCTGTCGAAGCCGTTCTTACATTGTTTGCACTGTTGGGTTCAATCCTTTATTATTGGACTCACTCTGGAGCTAATCCTGGTGAATGGGAGTAGTATGAGAATGAGGACGTTGGCATGACCACTTGGCGGAAAACTTGATACTGCACAGCCGATTAAATCAAGATGGGCGTAATCTTGTATAGCTAGTGTTTGATTTTTGTTTTGGAACAAAAATCCTTGAAGAACACGGTATACGAGAATCAAGGATTTAGTTCTGTTGGGAATTCCCAAGAAAACAACAAGAAGCTGGCTTCTTGTTTCAATAGCGAGTGGCCCCTTGTTTCCAACGCCCGTAAAAACCGTCTCAAGAGACCCGCAATATAGCGTTTGTTTCTTTTAGTCCTAAAATTTGTACCAAATTATTACGTTGATGGGTGAACGGGATCTTGTCATCTTCTCTAAACATTCAATTTCTTGTCAGTATCCCCCACTAGAAAAAGTTTCTTCCAAGCGCGTATTGACAGCAGTTACATGAACTGGTAATTTTTTTTTTTTTTTTTTTTTTTTTCCATGGCAAGACTGTATGTTTAAGCGCGTCTATTCATTGTGAATCTCAAAGATTCCACATTTGGTTGGGTCTATTATTACATCACGAAAAATCAACAATGGTTATCAATTCTTAGGCCTGAAAAGGCCGGTTTCGGTTATTGGCCAATACACCGCAATCGCCTTAGGCAATTACTCTAAATCGCTAACCGGGCCTCCGAGCACATCTAGGGCGTTACGCGTTATTAGAAATTTATAAACCACGTGGTTGCTAGTAACTGCTTTTTAAAGTTAGTCTGGTTTTGAACTTTATTTTCTGTGTGGCCCTATTTTTGGGCTATTTTTTTGATGTTTTTTGCCCTTTATTTTTTTGGCATTTCAGGGTTTTTGGGCTAAAATGTGGACTCTTCAGCACGGGCCCAATAAAGCTCATGCAGCATAATAGAGTTAATTTTTTCTTGCTTTTTTTTAAAAAAAATAAAAAAATTAAAAAATTTGGAGGATCGCAAAAAATTCTTGAATTCAAAGCACTTCTTTGCCTATAAACCAAATCTCACCAACACCATAACCAAATAAAGAAAACTAAAATCTGAACTGGTAAATTTATCATTTATCGACTGGGCCTGCAGTAGAAAACATTGAAAAAAACTACCAAGATCATCTTTAAATTAACTAAAACAAAAACAAAAAAGGTTCAAGCTTTGCAATCCAAAACCCCCCAACTTAATGTCTTTTAAAGGTCTAAAAAATAAATAAATGGGTTCATTAAAAGCAGATAGAGCAGCACTGCCAAAAATTTCCAATTACAAATAATAGAGAACAAAAAAATAAAGAAATTTCTCCCTAAGCCCACCCACTGAACCTTAGCGTTATCAAGTGGAAGCTACGCAATTGTATTCCCAAAGTTTTTTCCGTACAGTAGTCTTGAAATTTGTATATCTTCCCTACAAATAAATTACGCATACCACAAGCTTTTATCAAACATAATTCATATTAGATCCATAAAATTAAGGCTGGCATCAAATATAGTACTGGTTAAAAAATTCATTTCCTAACAATTAACCCAAAAACCATGCACAGAAAACCTAAAATTGAATATTAATTTCTTTCAATTTCCTACATATTCTCACGAATCTCAAGATACCATTTTGAATTTCGGGTTGGGCTTGATTGATAACCAACGTAGAACCCAAATAAATTGAAATCAAATAAACACAAACTTACATATAAAACAAAAAGAATGAGATCGGATGACATTTAACAACCCAAAGCCAATATTTGTCAGAAATGCTACCATACCCACTTTGATCTATTACCTTGACAAATAGAATCCTTTTCTCAAATCTGCTAATGATGCTCACAACCTGAAACACAATTAAGTTGCCTTAGAAAACCAAACATTTGATCAATAGAACCCATGACCAGAGAAACGCCTAACAACCCAAGCACTCTATATATAGTATATATATTGAAAAGCGGACCGGCCTATACCAAAACCGCTAACCGGCCGCCTAGGGCCGGTTAACGGTTTTTTTCCAACCGCCTTGGAAAGCGGTTCATACGTTAGCGGTTTTTAAGCGGTTGCGGGGTATTGATTATAAACCGTTCCACTTTTTCAGCCCTGGCAATTCATTAGTACAGGGAAGCTATTACTTGTCGGTTTGGGCGGCGCACCCGGATTTCCTTTTTGGATGGTCAACATTTTTCGCTTCGTAAAGAGGGTTCTGTTATAAAATATTTTCAATGAGAAAAAATGATTTTTTGAGAAAATCTTTTTTGTACATTTGACTCGTTACAAAAAAATTAGCAATGTGTGAAAACAACATGCCGACAGACTCCAGTGTTGGCCAGCAGTGGCATTCTAGCGAACTCCACTTGCAGGAATAGTAAACTCGAGGCCGAGAGAGGTGTAAGAAGGGAGAAACTTAAAACTCAAAAAATATTTTGCGATTTTTAAAATGATGCGAAACTATTTTACGAAAATTAAAGAAGATTTTTCTGGCAAGTGGAAAATGTTTTCAGTGTGGATAAGGGATTTTTTGGTGTGTACCAAAGAGCCAAAAAATAAAGAAAACGTTTCCAAAATAACATTTAACGTTGAAACAAAACTTTTAGGTGAAAGTTCAGAATAACCCTAATGATAGTGAATCTCAATCCCAATACATCAAAGAAAGAAAAAATGGGGTAACTGTGAACCGCGCTGCAAGTCATAGGGGTGAGCTAAAATTGGTTCGACCACCCGTAATCGATTATTGGATATGGCCAAACCAATGGTTCCTAACCATGTCTCTTTTGGGTGGACTGAACCGCCCTGTGCTTAAAGAAAGGGGGTAATTTGGGGCCTCTTAAAAACCTAAATCGTAATGTTTACTTCTTTTTCGTATGCAAATTATTAATAATTTAATAGAATAAGTTATAAAGGAAAACTACTGAAAAGAGATCAACATACCTTAAAAGCCTCTAGATCACGAAATGTTACTGTCAAAGGGTTAATCTTTAAAAGAAATGTTTTTAGTTGAAAATATTATTAGGAAAATCATTATTTTTCCTCTTGTTCGGATTGGAGATTCCTAAAACTAATATGGAAAAATTTTCCTTTGGTTTAGGCTGCATTTTGATTACATTTTTTTTTCTTTTCTCATCTGATAATTTTTTTGTTTTTAACGTAAAATATTAAGAATAAAGTAGACTCATAAACATAAAATAATTCTCAAAACTATGAATTTACCGTACCCAAACACTTTCTTATATAAAATAAATACTAATAATATTTTTTTTTCTAAAAAAAAACTTTCCAAGGCACCTTTGGGTTTAAAACCTACGGGCAAGGTCCAAAGAATGTGACTACATATAGAAAAGACTTTAAAATGGAATGGTGGATTAGTGGATAGTCCTAGAGCCTCTGGGCTCTTTTTTGTCGTTTGGTTGGAAGATTAGGAATCTGGCTTGTATGGTAGTAGTGAAAATCTACCGGCATATCTGCAATAGGATGCACTCAAATCTTTTTTTAACACAAAAAGTCTCATTGCCCGTTTAGGTTGTTTAGACACTACCAAGCCAAACCAAAAAAAAAAATAAAAGAGTCCCCCGCTGTTGGTTTTGTATGTGTGTTAGACACTACAGGACCATACAAATAAAAAAAAAAAAAACAAAAAAACAATCCCCACCCTGTTTGTGTCACTTAACGATGTTAAGAGTTAACATCGCTTCGCAAGGCGAGTATTAAATGTGACTGGTTGGTTAAAATAAATTTTTTAGGCCTCGTTGGGATATTTAAATTTTATTTTATTTTCTTGTTACTTCACAGATATCGTAGAAAAAAAGTTTTTTAGAATTGTGATTTGAATGGTTTAGAAAAAAATATTTTGCAGTAGGTAAAATTTGAAAAAATATATATAAAAATAAATTGAGTGATATTAATTTCTTAAAATTAAAAAAAAAAAAAAAAAAGCTGGTGGGGTTGTTCAAAACCACCCGGGGGTGTGCCGACCACTCCTAGGGGGGTGGATTGGCCCACCCGATCAAAACGGGGTGGCCGGGCACCCTGAAATTTGCTTCGGGGTGGGCAAAAAATAAAAAATTTTCTTCAGTTGTTTTTTTTAAATAAAAATACTTTATTGTTATATTATTTTTTGAGTTGGGTAAAAAATTTGAGTTGTTGAAGATTATTGATTTTTGAGAAGAATTGAAATAATTAAATTAAACAAAAAAAAAATCATTTCCCCAAACAAGCCTTAATTGGCACAGAATATTTGTCTACAATAAGTGAAAGCAATAGGAAATTACTCAAAATTATACCACGCTAAATACCACTGGTTTTGTAGTTAATTTGACCGCCCATGACTTTACTCTTTTTATAAAATGGAAGGTAGAAACTAGTTTGTAGTTTGTTTTTAATATAGAGGGCAATGAAATTAACTTAATTTCTTTTTCTGTCCCTCGAAGTGAAGTTCATTAACTCCACTTTAATGACAGTTATTAAGCGACTCATTGGCCCGACTCTATAAATACCACTGGTTTATGGTTAATTTGACCGCCCATGGTTCAACTTTGTTATAAAATGGAAGGTAGAAATTAAATGTTTGTAGGTTTTTTGTGTTAGATTCTTAACATAGATGGCAAATGAATTAACTTTCATTTCTGGATTTTTTTTTCCCATAGAGTGAAGTTCATTATCTCCAATTTAATGATAGTTATTTAGGTATTCATGGCACAGCTGTATAAATGAAGCTTGCACCTTACTCCAAAGCATGTTCATTTCAGATTTGTAGAAAAAGCAACAATCTTTTGTTCAAAAGAGAAGGAGAAGAGAAAATTATGGGTTGTGCTGTATTGGCCTTGGATTGAATGTTTTTTGGTCTTAAATGCAAGTGGGGGACCTTTCCAAATGAATATCTTGCCAGGATGCTGTAACAGCTTTGTTGCCATGCCAGTCAGTTCTTGGTGGGTTCTGGCACAGCAACACCTACTGCTGCTTGGTGCCTAGGTGCACAGAATGTGCTGAAACAAGCTACCACCATAGGTAGTACGCAAGACTCTGTGTGAATGTTTTAAGAAGGGCTGAACAGGAGGTGGTGTGTAAGCCCTGAGAGAGCTAAACAAATTCCGAATCTCTGCAGATTGACGTTCCTGTACCCATTGACCCCAATGTGGACTGCACAGAGTAATCTCTCTCTCTTAGTTTGCAACGTGAAAATATCTACTATTTCTTGATGAGTTCTTTAACTAACATGTTTTCCTCGTGCGTGGTGCAGGAATCCAATGATGCTTGTTCATGAGAGATGTAGTGAAATAAACTTTGGGAAGAATTGGAGCAATTTATCCAAATGTATTGTGCTGGAAAAAGTATGGAGTTGGCTGTGTTTCGCGTTCTAACACATGTATGAACAATAAAAATTAATCTAAATGAATAAAATAATGTCCCCAAGTTCTTGCAATACTCTCGGACATATTTGGCTTGATGTTCGCTATACTTTCTTTGATGAATCTCCATTATACAGAGTAAGAAGGCATGAGATGCAGGTAGAAATCTGAACGTGCAGCGTTTACCATTGGTCAAAATCTTTTTTGTTTCAGTGCTTCAGAGTGAACATGTACTATAAAGTAAGTGAGATATACCAATCATAATTTACTACAGAGCAACAAAACAGTTTAAACCCACTTAATTACTTAGCATTTACATATATAAAAATTAACATGAGCCCACCAATCCTCCCATTCAGTGTGAAGGTCTCGACGCCATGCTTGGAATGACACTACAAAAAAAGAAACTCATATCATATCCAGCAGCCAATATGTGCCGGGCAACTTGTTTTGTGCTTATTGTTGCAGGCACATATGGCCGCGCTGCAAACAGTATGTCAGTAAAAAAAACACCCAGATGACGCATAAATCCTCTGCGAGTGGAGTAACATTCCCTGTCTTGCCCTGTTTTCCTTTGAATTCGATTATTAAAAAAAAAAAGAGTACCTAGTAGACATTTCCTCAGAGAATATTTTTTTTAAAAAAATAAAAATAAAAAAACAATTAAAAAAATATCAGCACTTGTAAAACACAGATAAACCTTTTGTCTTAATTCAAAGATGGCAAAAATTTGGTAGGTGGGTCGGTCTCTTGTCGAAAACGGGTGTGAAGCCCAACGGATTTTTTATTTGTTTTATTTTTAATGGTAGCAGGCCGAAAATCAACAGTTGCATTGCGATAGTATTTTGGAATCTGAAAACAAGCCAATTTTGCTCACCTTCCAAAGAAGCCCAATTTAGTGATGGCTAATTTTCATCTTACACAAACTTAACTATTGATGATGCTCTTCTGCCTTCCTTGTTAATATCGCTTGGTTGGAGTATACGATGGATTAACCAATAAAAAGTGTATTAGACATGTTAGCTTCTTGCTTATTTTGGTCTCCTGGTCCAAGCTTGTGCGTTTGGGTAAGCGATTTCGTAGACAATAAGTGCGATTTTAAACCAAATCGTAAAAAACTGAATGTTTGGGAACTGCGATTTTAAAAAATTGCGATTTGAAAACGCAGAAAACGCTGCGATTTCAAATCGCAGCTAAGAGGTGCTTTTTTGAAACGGCGAGAGATGGTGGAGAAACGCGAGAAGTGCGATTTTGAGAGAGTGGGCAAAAGCGTGGCGGGAGGTGTGTGCCCGAAGACGCGGGTGAAAGCGGTGGGCGTGTTTCAAGAAGAGTCACGGTTCGAAGTCGCGGCGTGGTGTGTAAAGAGCGGACGGTGGAGTGTGGGGTGGTGGGGGTAGAGAACGCCGATGTGTTTGGAAGAGGCGGCGAAGGTGCGCGGAGAACGAGGCCCGGTGGGGTCACGTTGAGAGGACAGGGGGGAAGGTGGTGCGGAGGAGAGCTGAGCTTGTCCGGCGGGCGGAAGGTGGTGGGTGGAGCGAAACGTTGCCGTGTGGGAGTGTAGGGGAGGAGGTTAAGGTGTGCCTAGGTATGAGTAGGTAAGGGGGCGAAGCATTACACTGTAGGAGATGGAGGCATAGACGTGCATATATGATATATGATATATATATATATATAGTAGTATGATAATATATATATATATATATATAGTATATCAAGGTTGATTAAGAAAACATTTGAATATTTATCCCATCCATTTTCGAATATAAACGTAGTCATCCACACAATTACACCATCAGAAATTTACCATATAACGATAATCATCCAAACAATTACACGATAAAAATCACTACTTTATTGCTGGTGCTGCGTGGGAACTAG
>FXXK01000300.1:388873-460462 GCA_900184695.1 Betula pendula
ATTTCAAAAAATGCGATTTTAAAAATAGTGATTTTAAAAAGTGCGATTTGAAAACGTGATTTTTGAAAACGCAGTTTAGCGTTTGGCAAAATTGCAGTTTGGCATTTAAAATCGCAATTTAGCGTTTTAAAATTTTGCGTTTTCAAAAAAGCACCTCCTTAGCTGCGATTTGAAATCGCAGATTTTCTGCGTTTTCAAATCGCAATTTTTTAAAATCGCAGTTCCCAAACAATTCAGTTTTTACGATTTGGTTTAAAATCGCACTTATTGTCTACGAAATCGCTTACCCAAACGCAAGCTTGGACAGGAGACCAAAATAAGCAAGAAGCTAAATGCTAATACATTTTTTATTGGTTAATCCATCGTATACCTCCAACCAAGCGATATTAACAAGGAAGGCAGAAGAGATACATATAGTTAAGTTTGTGTAAGATGAAAATTAGCCATCACTAATTGGGCTTCTTTGGAAGTGAGCTAAAATTGGGCTTGTTTTCAGAATTCCAAAATACTATGCAATGCAACTGTTGATTTTCGGCCTGCTACCATTAAAATAAAAAAATAAAAAATCCGTTGGGCTTCACACCCGTTTTCGACAAGTAGACCGACCCACCTACCAAATTTTTGCCATCTTTGAATTAAGACAAAAGGTTTATCTGTGTTTTACAAGTGCTGATATTTTTTTAATTGTTTTTTTATTTTTTATTTTTTTAAAAAAAATATGCTCTGAGGAAATGTCTACTAGGTACTCTTTTTTTTTTTTAATAATCGAATAAGGGAAAACAGGGAAAGGGGAATGTTTACTCGGTACTCGCAGAGGATTTATGCGTCATTGTGTTTTTTTTTTTACTGACATACTGTTTGCAGGCGGCCATATGTGCCTGCAAATAAGCACAAAAAAAGTTTGCCGGCACATATTGGCTGCTGGAATATGATGAGTTTCTTTTTTTGTAGTGTAATTCCAAGCCACTGGCGGTCGAGACTTTTCACATGAATGGAAGATTGGTGGGCTAATGTAATTTTTATATATGTAAATGCTAAGTAATTAAGTGGTTTAAACTGTTTTTGCTTGTTTGTAGTAATATATGATGGTATGATTAATTATTTATAGTACATGTTCATCTGAAGCACTGAAACCAAAAAAGATTTTGACCAATCGTAATAGTTAGCACGTTCAGATTTCTACTGCATCTCATGCCTTCTTACTCTGTATATGGAGATTCATTCAAAGAAGTATAGCGAACATCAAGCCAAATATGTCGAGAGTATTGCAAAGAAACTTGGAATTATTTTATTCATTTAGATTACTATTGTTCATACATGTGTTAGACAGCGAAAACAGTCTAACTCCATACTTTTTTCAGCACAATACATTTGGATAGATTGCTCCTTGTTCCCAAAGTTTATTTCACCGAAATCTCTCATGAAAGCATCATTGGATTCTGCACATGCAACGAAGGAAAACATGTTAGTTAAAAGAACTCATCAAGAATATAGATATTTTCACGTGCAAACTAAGAGAGAGAGATTACTTGCTGCAGTCCACATTGGGGTCAATGGGTACAGGAACGTCAATCTTGCAGAGATTCGGAATTTGTTTAGCTCTCTCAGGCTTAACACCCATCTCTGTTCCAGCCTTTTTAAAACATTCACACAGAGCCTTGCGTACTACTATGGTGGTAGCTTGTTTCAGCACATTCTGTGCACCTAGGCAACAAGCAGCAGTAGGCGTCGCTGGGCCAGAACCCACCAAGAATGACTGGCATGGCAACAAAGCTGTTACAGCATCCTGGCAAGATATGTCATTGGAAGGTCTCCCACTTGCATTTAAGACCAAAAACATCAATCCAAAGGCCAATACAGCACAACCCATAATTTTCTTCTCCATTCTCTTTTGAACAAAAGATTGTTGCTTTTCTACAAATCTGAAATGAACATGCTTTGGAGTATAGGTGCAAGCTCTATTTATACAGCTGTGCCATGAATACCCTAAATAACTATCATTAAATTGGAGATAATGAACTTCACTTATGGGGAAAAAAAAATCCAGAAAGAAAGTTAATTCATTGCCATCTATGTTAAGAATCTAAAACTACAAAACCATTTAATTTCTACCTTCCATTTTATAACAAAGTTGAACCATGGGCGGTCAAATTAACCATAAAACCAGTGGTATTTATAGAGTCGGGCCATGAGTACGCTTAATAACTGTCATTAAAGTGGAGTTAATGAACTTCACTTCGAGGGAAGAAAAAGAAATTAAGTTAATTCATTGCCCTCTATATTAAAAACAAAACTACAAAACTAGTTTCTACCTTCCATTTTATAAAAAGAGTAAAGTCATGGGCGGTCAAATTAACTACAAAACCAGTGGTATTTAGCGTGGTATAATTTTGAGTAATTTCCTATTGCTTTTCACTTATTGTAGACAAATATTTCTGTGCCAATTAAGGGCTTGTTTGGGGAAATGATTTTTTTTTTGTTTAATTTAATTATTTTCAATTCTTCTCAAAAGTCAATAATCTTCAACAACTCAAATTTTTTTACCCAACTCAAAAATAATATAAAATAAAGTTTTTTATTTAAAAAAAAAAACTGAAGAAATTTTTTTATTTTTTGCCACCCCGAAGCAAATTTCAGGGTGGCCCGCCACCCCCGTTTTGATCGGGGTGGCCAATCCACCCCCCCAGGAGTGGTTCGGCCACCCCCGGGGTGGTTTTGAACAACCCCCACCCAGCTTTTTTTTTTTTTTTTTTAATATTTAAGAATTAATATATATTTTATTTTTTATTATATTTTTTTCAAAAATATTTACCTACTCAAATATTTTTTTCTAAACCATTCAAACATAATTCTAAAAAAACTTTTTTCTAGATATCTGTGAAGTCAACAAAAAATAAAATAAAATTTAATATCCAAACGAGCTCGTAAAAATTTATTTAACCACCATACATTTAATATCCCTTGCGAAGCGATGTTAACTCTTTAACATCGCTTAAGTGACACAAACAGCGTGGGGATTTTTTTTGTTTTTTTTTTTTTTATTTGTAGGTTGTAGTGTCTAACAACCATACAAACACAACAGCGGGGGATTTTTTTTTTTTTTTTTTGGTTTGGTTTTGGTAGTGTCTAACAACCTTAAACGGCATGAGACTTTTTTTGTGTTAAAAAAGATTTGAGTGCATCTATTGCAGATATGCGGTAGATTTTTCACTACTACATACAAGCCAGATCCTATTCTTCAACCAAACTACACAAAAAGAGCCCAGAGCTCTAGACTATCCACTATCCACCATTCATTTAAAGTCTTTCTATATGTAGTCATTCTTTGACCTTGCCCGTAGGTTTAAACCCAAGTGTGCTTGGAGTTTTTTTTTAAAAAAAAATATTATTATTTATTTATTTTATATAGAAAGTGTTTGGGTACGTAAATTCATAGTTTTGAGAATTATTTTATGTTTTGAGTTATTTATTTATATATTTACGTTAAAAACAAAAAATTATCAGATAGAAAGAAAAAAAAAATGTAATCAAATGCAGCCTAAACAACGGAAAATTTTTCCATATTAGTTTTAGGATCTCAATCGAACAGAGGAAAAATAATGATTTTTCCTAATAATATTTTCAACTAAAAACATTTTCTTTTAAAGATTAACCATTTGACATAACATTCGTGATCTAGAGCTTTTTAAGGTTATTTGATCTCTTTTTCAGTAGTTTTCTTTAATAACTTATTTATAATAATTTGCATAGAAAAAGAAGTTATACATTATGATTTAGGTTTTTAGAGGCCCAAATTACCCCTTTCTTTAGACAGGCGGTTCAGTCACCCCAAAAGACATGGTTAGGATTGGTTTGGCCATATCCAATAATCGGATTAGGGGTGGTCGAACCATTTTAGCCACCCCTATGACTTGCACGCGGTTCAAGTTACCCATTTTTTCTTTCTTTGATGTATTGGGATTGAGATTTACTATCATTAGGTTATCTGAATTTCACTAAAGTTTTGTTTTTTCAACGTTAAATGTTATTTTGGAAACGTTTTCTTTATTTTTTGGTATTTGGTACAACCAAAAATCATTATCACACTGAAAACATTTTCACTTGACCAGAAAAATCTTCTTTAATTTTCGTAAAATAGTTTTCATTTTTTAAAATCGCAAATTATTTTTTGAGTTTAAGTTTCTCCTTCTTACACTCTCTCTCTCGTAGTTTACTATTCGCTGCTAAGTGGAGTTCGCTAGAATCCACTGCTGGCCACCACTGGAGTCTGTCGCATGTTGTTTTTCACCATTGCTAATTTTTTTGTACGAGTCAAATGTCAAAAAAGATTTTCAAAAAAATCATTTTTTCTCATTGAAAATATTTTATAACAGAAAACCTTTTACGTAGCGAAAAATTTAGACCATCCAAAAGAAGGAAATGGTGAGCCCCCAACCAAGACAAGTTATAGCTTTCCCTTACTAATGAATTGCCAGGGCTGAAAAAGTGGAACGGTTATAATCATACCGCAACCGCTTAAAACCGCTAACCGTATAACCGCTTTCAAGGCGGTTGGAAAAAAACCGTTAACCGCCCTAGGCGGGGCGGTTAGCGGTTTTGGTATAGGCGGTCCGCTTTTTAATATATATATATATATATGAGGCTTGGGTTGTTAGGGTTTTCTCTGTCATGGTGTTTATTGATCCAAATGTTTGGTTTTCTAAAGCATTTAATTTGTGTTTCAGGTTGGTGAGATCATTAGCAGATTTGAGAAGAAGGACTTCTATTTGTAAGGTAATAGATCAAGTGGGTATGTAGCATTTTCATGACAAATATTGGCTTTGGGTTTGTAAATTGTCATCGATCTTCATCTTTTATTGTTTTTATATGTAATTTTGTGGTTATTTTGATTTCAATTTATTTGGGTTCTACGTTGTTATCAATCAAGCAACCCAAAATTCAAATGGGTATCTGAGATTCTGAGAATATGTAGGAAATTGAAAGGAAATTAATATTCAATTTTAGGTTTCTGTTGCATGTTTTGGGTTTAATTGTTAGAAATGAATTTTTTAACCAGTGACTATATTGATGTCCAGCTTAATTTATGATCCTAATATGAATTATGTTTGATAAAGCTTTGGTATGTTATTTATTTGTAGGGAAATATACAAATTTCAAGACTCTGTACGGAAAAACTTTGGGAATAAATTGCGTACTTCCACTTGATAAAGCTAAGGTTCAGTGGGTGCTGAGGGAGAAAATTTCTTATTTTTTGTTTTTCTATTATTTGAATGGAAATTTTTGGAGTGCTGCTCGATCTGCTTTTAATGAACCCATTTATTTATTTTTTAGACTCTTTAAAGAACATTAAGTTGGGGGTTTTGGATCTGCAAAGCTTGAACCTTTTTTGTTTTTGTTTTAGTTAATTTAAGATTGATCTTGGTTAGTTTTTTTCAATGTTCTATTGCAGGCCCATGATAATGATAAATTTACCAGTTCAGATTTTAGTTTTCTTTATTTGGTTATGGTGTTGGAAGATTGGTTATTAGCAAATGAAGTGCTTTGAATTTCAAGAATTTTTTGGATCCTCAAGATTTTTTTAATTTTTTATTTTTAAAAAAAAGCAAAAAAATTAACTTATATGCTGCATGAGCTTATTGGGCCGTGCTGAAGAGTCCACATTTTTAGCCAAAAAAGCCCTGAAATGCCAAAAAAATAAAGGGCAAAAAACATAAAAAATGAGCCCAAAAAATAGGCCCAACACCGAAAATAAGTTCAAAAAGACTAACTTTAAAAAGCAGTTATAGCAAAGTGATTATAAATTTAATAACCGCTAACCGCCTAAGATGGTGCGGAGGCGGTTAGCGATTTAGAGTAATTGCCTAAGGCGATTGCGGTTATTGCCAATAACCGCAACCGCCTTTTCAGCCCTAAGAATTGGAATAACCATTTTGATTTTCGTGATTTATATATATAAGAACCCCAAATGTGGAATCTTTGAGATTCCAATGAATAGAACGCGCTTAAACATACAGTCCGCCATGTGAAAAAAAAAAAAAAAATACAGTTCATGTAACGCTGTCAATTACGCGCTTGGAAGAAATTTTTCTAGTGGGGGATACTGACAAGAAATTGAATGTTAGAGAAGATGACAGAATGCCGTTCACCCATCAACGTATAATTTGGTACAAATTTTAGGACTAAAAGACAAACGCTATATTGCTGGTTTCTGAGACGGTTTTTTACTGGCGTTGGAAACAATGTGGCCATCGGCTTATTGAAACAAGAAGCCAGCTTCTTGTGGTTTTCTTGGGATTCCCAACAGAACTACAATCCTTGATCCTCGTACGTGTTCTTCAAGGATTTTTGTTCCAAAAATCAAAACTAGCTACGTACAAGATTAGCCCATCTGATTAATGGCTGTGAGTATCAGTTCTGGTCTCATGAATGTTCTTATCATTAATTGGCCATTGATTTTTGGAGTATTTGGATATATTTGACTGGTTGCTAGCTAGTTTTCTTTATGTTAACAGCTTGATAGGGTTAATTAAACTTGCATTTGCTAGGTTTTGTGGTCTTTGGTTTGTGATTGTGCGTCTCTTAATGTTGCTGTTATACTCTTTTTGGATCTACATATCATCTATGGCCTCGAAAGTTCCCATTTCTTCCAGGACATTAATTTGCTTGTTTATGTATTTTGAGTGATGGTCATGGTGCCAGTTTGCTTTATTTGCACTCCAGTGTGATTACTAGCCAAATGCAACTAACAACCTTTAGAAGATATCTTTTGGGACTTTTTAGAAAGGTTTGGTTCAAGACTTCAAGGAGAGCACCCTTTAGATTCTGCCTTAATTAAGGGCTTTCATTATTTTGCAATCTTCCACTTTGACAGGCGAGAGAAATTTCATGAATTTCTGGGCCCCACACCTGTCTCTCATTCCCTACTCAAATTTCATGAATTTCGACAAAGAATTCCAAGACTGCGGATCCGATTGTCCAAAACTCATAGTCCAAGATACACTAGGATTAATATTTGTTTTGGCATTCAAAATTTTTTAGGGAATCTAGTATCACTCATGAAGATTAACAAACTGAAGTGTGTACCTCCACAGCTAGTATATTGAATTGTTTTACAAGAGATGAAAATTCCGAATCCATGCAAATATGAACAATTAATGTGGTTCAAGACACGTTCTAGTTGGATTTCCTTTTATTCTATTTTCCTTCATATATATATATATATATGTTATGGACAGCTGATCTTGTTATGAAATGACTTGGGTGCAGCAACACTCACATGTCCCAAAATTTGGCAACTGGGACGACAACGATAACGTACCTTACACCATCTGCTTTGAAAATGCTCGGAAAGATCATAAAGCCGGGGTGAAGATGAACCCAAACGATCCAGAGGAGAATCCAGAGGCCTTCATGCGCATGAGAGAAGGCTTGGAATCTGCAGTTCATGTCAACTCCAACAACTCAGTTTCTTCTTTAGAAAAACACCACACTAATGGACATTATTCAAGGCCTCCTGCACATCCTAGGAAGAGTACTACTACTTCTAATAATTATCAGCCAAAAAGTGGGAGCCATAGGAGCATCACATCAGAATCTGGGAGCGATAGAAGCGGCTCTGATTATTCACTCATGCAGCTTGGTCATCGACGTCTGAGGTCTGACATGAAGAAGAAGAAGAATTCGTCAGTTGGAAGTAATAGCTTCTCGCCGTCAGTGACTGGAGTACATACTAGAGAGAGAACTGGAAGTTATTCCTCTGTTGATCGTACTGTAAGTCTTCTATTTCAAAACACTATTCATTGTTAAGAGAAGTAGCTTGAGAGCTCCCTAGCAAGCTGACTAACTCAGATTCTCTATTGAAATATGGGAAAAGAACAAGCACTACAAAAATAAAAACGCTACTTAACATCTCTTTTTTTTTACTTCTTTTATAGCCTTCTAGGCGTTGTACAACAGTTTACATCGCTTTTTTTACATCATTTGAAAAAACAATGTTAAAGATGGGGTCAATATATATCCTAAATTTACATCGGTTGCACAAATATTCTTAAGAAATATTATATGATATTCAATGAGTAAATTTATTGTTTCCTTTTAACTTAAACTT
Organism: Betula pendula; assembly: GCA_900184695.1. Classification (NCBI taxonomy): domain Eukaryota; kingdom Viridiplantae; phylum Streptophyta; class Magnoliopsida; order Fagales; family Betulaceae; genus Betula; species Betula pendula. Next base: position 396,981 of record FXXK01000300.1, read on the forward strand.
CCGATACAATTGGTGTATCATAACAAAGATTTTAAATTCAAATTCTGGTTCTATAATTTACCTACTTTTAGATAAATATTATGACCAAGTTTTTACCAAACCGGGTCAAAAGAATTTTCTCTAATTAAATTTTCACATGTCTCCTATCATGTGCTCAAATAGCATATGATAATTTTATAGGCCGGATAAAAAAAAATTTCTTTAACCCAATTTAAAAGAAAATTTTATCCATATTAAGTTGAATGTGTGTAAGGATTCTTCAAAATTCAAGGCCAGATGACATGAGTTACCACAGTCATTTGCTACATGAAACGTACTGATTTGTGAATCCTATGTGATGAACAGCATCATAGAGTGGCATCGGTACCCAAATTTGGGGCTTGGGATGAAGCGGACCCTAAATCAGGAGAAGGATTTACTGTCATATTCAACAAAGTGAAAGAGGAAAAACAAATTGCGGCTTCCCAGTTCGCAACTGCACCAACACAATCAAGCTATTATTCGAATGCCCAAGGCCATGGACGATCTTCCTCTAGATCATCAAAGGTATAAATGCAAGTGACTTTTGAAGCTTATAACAATTTCACCAATCATAGAATTTAGTTTACACTGTCCTTAATGATGAGTTTGTACAAACTATATTTTTATCCTACAATAATAACGTGGTAATCTCAATCAACTTTTGAATCAATCATTATTTAAAAAAAAAAAAAAAAAATTAAAATTTTTACATCAGTATTATGTTATAATTATAAAATAAAAATATGGTATATAACGTTTTTTTTTCGTAGAATCTCGCCACCATTCAGTCTTCTGGGCAACGTTATATAATACAATTGATAAGCTTTCTTACTCTAGTCTCGTTTTTACATTTCATCAATTGTGATGTTATGCAGATATGTTGCTGTCTGTTTTCAAGTGAGAGTGAGTGATTTTTACATGGCTTTGCATTTGCTTAATTTTTAGACAAGCAAGTGAAAGCAAATGCAAAGCTTCCTGGCTTGCGCTAAGTTTTTCATAGTCTGCGCACAATCTTATTATATGGGCCGCCTCTACTGATTTAGGTAGACGCATTTCTATTTCATTCATTTTTGCGTGTTTGTTTTCGGTTTGTTGATTTATTTGCCTCAAAAAAAGAAAGTGAACAGAGACTGTATGCATGTTGGCCTCGTTATTTTTGTCAAAGTATTGACCGATCGAGGATAACACTGTTAATTTTATCTTGTATTAAAAAGTTCATTTGTAATTGTTTCTTGGTATTTCCTATGAGTGTTAAAGAACCTTGGGCTATTTACCAAATTGGTATTTGTCTTGCATGGTTGAAAATAACAATGTTATGACCACAAATAGTTAGGGCCCAGGACTCGGATCATCATTTCCCCGGACTAGAGTTCTACATTTTGTTTTTCTATTTTCTTTCTTCTTTGATCTTCAGAAAGTAAAAACATACCTTATTCAATAGTCACAAAAAACATTCAATTTGCATAAAACAATCATCTGTTCCTGATTGTGATGCTTGATAGTTAATGCATAAAGGACATCATTGCGGGTGAAACTAAAATTTTATGTTTGAGGGCAAAATTAAAAAGAAAATTTTTTCAAGATAAAAATCTGATTTTGAAAAGATTATAGAGACATTTTAAAAAATAAAGAATAGGAAACACATTGAGCCCTGTTTAAGTGTGAGTGAGAGAGGAAGAGAGAGAGAGAGTTTCAATATGTTTTGTGAAGGAAACTAGATTTAATTTGGAAATATCGTTTTCCTTCATCCGTCAAACCATAAACGTTTTTCAGTCTGTCCATCAACATTTATGCAAGATGGCATGATCAGCAGCTTCCTCCGCTTCATATTTATAGTTCAAGTTTTTGAACCAATAAATCACAGCCAAGTATGACTAATAATCTGTCTCACTTTCTTTTTTTTTACATAACTGTTGAAAATAGTTTTTCAGAGTCGGTATATAAAATTGTTGTGTACATAAAAAAATCTTTTTTAAATTTAATTGTTTTAAAACTGTCACGTCTTTAAACATGTATTTCTCACATGTTTTTTAAGAATATAATTTTTTTGTCAAACAATTTTTTAAAAAAGTACGTAAGGAGCATATATTTAAAAACACGTAATAATTTTAGAGACTTAATTTAAAAAAATTTTTCTAAACTCAAATTTAAAAGAAAACTCAATAACATAAGAGAATTAAGTGTTTTTTTATAGAATTTTTTCTTTTCTTTCCTTTTTCCCTTTTTTTATTTTTTTATTTTTTTTATTTTTCAAGGACCCTGTTATAAGTTGCTCATGGCGCTTAAATTTAAAAGTTCAAAAATAATCCGACAGAAAAATACGGTATACCCACTACCAAGGGGTCCACCCCCAGTCCCAGTCAAACGGCCATGATTGTCTCGTGCCAAAAGTTCATACAAATCAATCTGATTTGACCCCGCACAGGAGCCGAGCTCAATCGCAATCAGCTCATAAAACGACGACGTCGCTACACAACAATCTCAAAACGACGCCGCTTCAAAACAACCTCAAAATGAATTCCCCCCAAGCGCCAAAACTGTTATAAAACCAACTTCTCTCATTTCAAAATTTTCAATTTCAATTTCAATCTTCCAAGCGAGTGGGTTTTTCGCTTCTCTTGGTTCTCGCAAATGGAGATAGGATCGGGTCCGATCGCTTCGTGCTCCAAAGAGCACCAGAAGATCTACCAGGAATGGTTCAACTTCGCCGATTCAGGTACCTTTTCTTTCTCACCCCGCCTTAATCATTATCAATCTCATTTGGTTGAATCAAATCACGAAAGTCATTTGCTAATATTCTTTCCTTTAGATGGAGATGGCCGTATTACTGGAAATGACGCCACGAAGTTCTTCGCCATGTCGAAGCTATCTCGATCAGAACTGAAGCAGGTCACCAATTTTTCACTGTTTAACTTTTTCTTTGGCAGTAATTTATCCATTTCTAGGTTTGGAGATTTGATTTGATTCGAATTTTAGGTATTTTACTATTTTTACTGACATATAGAAAGTCGGATAAGATTTACCGGTTACCTGCGGAGTTTAGATTCTGTGTGGTGTGATTCAGTTGAGCGATGGTTGCTTGTTGACTTGTTGTATTATCAGAAATTTCCTTCTTGATGTTTTCATGTGATTTTTTCAAGTAGATTATGTTTGTAGATTTTTTCAAGTAATTTATCTATATCTTGGTTTGTAGATTTGATTCGTATTTTAGGTATTTTTACTAACACATAGAAAGTCGGATAAGATTTACAATTACCTGTGGAGTTAAGTTAGAGTCTGTGTGGTGTGATTCAGTTGAGCGATGATTGTATGTTGTATTATCAGAAATTTCCTTGTTGATATTTTTATGTGATTTTTTCAACTAGATTATGTTTCTCCAAGCATTTTAGTGAATTTATTGTAATTAGTCAGGCTTCTTAGGATGAAGAATGGGTTTCCATAGATCGATACTACTACGTGCTTTAGCTTGCCGTTGCGTGCACCTATGAGTTTTGAATAGAAGAAGGATTAAGAATAAAAGATGATTTTTTCTCCTTGATTTGGTCCTCTTAGATATGGTATTATAGAAACCTATTCTACTTGTATTTGGCCTTCCATTTTTTGATTTGTTTTGTTACTTCTATGGATGAAGATCCTCTAGATTTTTTTGGGTAAATTTATGGTGGAGTTTTTAAAATTCGAATCATTATCTTTAATTAAATAATTTATTTTGCTACCTTCCTATTTACCACTCTAGAGGATCCGAGTTGCAAAAATTTAAATTATCTAGTCAAAAACTTTGGTTAGGAGTTTAAGAACTCTACCGAGGATCTTAATCCTATTCCTATCATGATCAATTTATGCAAATTTTCTAGAATAGCAACTACTAGTGAAAGAGTAATGGTAGATTCTATATTTTTATCTTATAATTGTCCAACAATGTTAATGTGGCATTCCAAATCATACATTGGATATTTTTATTATTATTTATTTAAAAAGGATCAATCCAAGGGTTATTTGGGAGTTGCACGTGTTGGATGAATGTTAGATAAAATTATAATATTTAGCATTTCTCTTAGTGCAATGATTGTTTGAAACTCACATATTTATTTCTTATTTGTTTACTAAGGTGTGGGCAAGTGCAGATTCAAAGCGACAAGGGTTTTTGGGCTTTACTGAGTTCATAACTGCGATGCAGGTTGTATATTTAACTGTTGTTTTGGGGATTTTACAATAAAACCTTTTAGTTTTGTCTAATTGTTGTAATGTACAGCTGGTTTCCCTGGCACAAGCAGGACACGAATTAACCCCAGATATCATTAAAACTGCAGGCAAGTAGAAGAATATGTTTCATTAGCTTTGCTCTTTCTCATACGTGTAGCAGTGAGCAACATGCTTGAGCGCATATACACTGGAGTTTTTACTCATGAGTTTAACAAATTCGTTATCAATTTTGTGAGATTGGTTACTCCTCGCATTTACGTTAGTAAATGAAGAATTTTTGCTTATGGACCTGATGGGTCCAGCAGCATAGAGCTCACATGCTCATATATCTTAAATTAAAATTATATATGCAAATTGCCAAGGTACAGGACCTTTAATGGTACTTCTAAGCATGATTGTAAGCATCACTGTCCTTGTAAATTATTAAACTTAATTTAGATATTAAAAGATGAGGTTAAGTTTAGTTTTGGAATTCTACATTAGATTTCAAGCTAACAATGTGCAGTAAACCTTCTTTGTAAGATGGGAGATATAGCTGTCCTGAAAACTTCAAGAATTGATTCATAGAATTGTGAAAGAAAGTGTAGCACCCAGGGCTGGTGATCCCCTTTTCCATTAATTAATGGGCATCCTTGTTGTGCTTCACAACCCTATGTAGATTAAACATGTAGATATGTAACAAATATTTTAAGGAGTTTAGAAAACATCCCTCCTTGGTAACTTAAGCATCAAAGAATTGAGACGCCAAGCTTGATCCTTGGGTTGTTCCTTATGAGCCGTTCCTCAAGACTAGTTTGAATATTATGCTTCATATGCTATAAAAACATTGCTTTTTTTTTTTGGTATTTTATGTGTTCAAGGTGGGTTGATGCATTTCCTTGCTTTTATTACAGCTGACATCGAGAATATCAAACTTCCATCGATGGAAGGTTTGGACGATTTAGTAGCTGTAAGAGTCTTCCTTGTCCTCCTTGGTACTTTTATGGTTGAAATCATTAATCCATTGATTTTTTTTTTCCAGAAAACGAAGGCTTTGACGATAAATGGTCACCTTGGAGTCAATGGTTCGTGAATTTTCTAATTTGTCAATGTTATGAGTGCCATTGTTTTACAAGTCTTTTATTATGTTAGTTTTACCGGTGTGTTATAGGAAATGTTCAGCCCCAACCACCATCTACTCAATGGTTTGGTTCAAAATCAGCAAAGAAGGTAATATCTGCATTTTTCCATTTGTCATTTAGAGACTTTGTTTTTGGTATCTTAATTGAAATGTTTCATGTTTTTTTGGGTTATCTTTTAACTGAAAGATTTTTTCTGGTAAAGATTTTGAGATTTCTACTTAAATGATGCATACGATATTGTTGTTTTACCAACTCAAATTAATAACAATTGCGTGAGAATGGACAAGCTCCCTTTTACATTTGTTAGGGTGTTCTTTCTTTATTAGTAATTTATTAGGAATCGATTAACCGGATGCGTTTACTTTCACTCTGTTCCATATGATTGGATGCTTTTCTTTTCTTTTGACTTCTTCTCAATCAAATATGAACTAACTAAGAGATTTGCAAGGCTATTTGGCAACTTGCTTGTAGTGTTTAGACAAAATCTGAACAGGAAGTGATCAAACAGATCCAAGAGCATTTTGTCACTTTACTTTTTAGTATTGGCGACGATGATTGTTTTCTGATGCAAACATGAGCTTAGTATGAAATATTTACCCTTTACTATTGATGAGTTTACCACTTAATGGAAACACTATTTGTTATTATCTATAAGCCAAATAATTCGTAGGAAGTCAATGATCGATACTTATGATGGTTGAGTTTTTTTTATTCATTATTTTATCGTCTTTTTTTTTTTTTTTTTTTACTCTTAGAAGATTAAGATTTATTTATATTTAACTTTTTTGGCATTATATTCATGTAGTATACAGGGTAGACTTGTTTTTACGATGATATCTCTTTTGGGTTTGTTGCCTGATGTGTTCCATCCCTGATCCTCTCTTGCTCAGCTTCCTCCCAATGCCGTTACATCAATTATCGATGGCTTGAACAGATTGTACATTGAAAAGCTAAAGCCATTGGAAGTCACATATCGTTTTAATGATTTTGTATCTCCCTTGATGGTGAGTAGACTTGACACATTCTTCAATTTATACAACACTAGATATCATTGTTTGGTTTATTGCTATTTAAACTAGAGATTGTGGTTGGGAAATGGAGATATAGTTCTCTCTCTAGCTTGTTTTCAACTCTAGGTTTGAAAGCTTTTGTAACTTCGAGGATTGATTTTTTATTTGTTCTTTTTCAGACTCACAGTGATTTTGATGCTAAGCCCATGGTCATGCTTTTGGGTCAATATTCAACAGGAAAGACAACATTTATAAAACATTTGCTAAGATGCAACTACCCAGGTTAGTTAAGCTCATTTGTTGCTGTTTGTCGCTTTTAGTTTGTTAATATGACTTGATCATAATGATAAACGTCTTGGATTTACTATACTCTTCTCTTTGAACAGGAGCTCACATTGGACCAGAGCCTACCACTGACAGATTTGTTGTTGTTATGGTATAATAAGTCATCCTCATCTTCCCATGCTTTTATGGAGGCTAACTAAGTTTTATGACCTGTAGAATTTTTTTGTTTTTTGTTTCATGATAGGAACTAGCATTGCTGTTTTCTTGAATGTTATTTTTGCTTTCTATAGTTCTTATCTACATGTATATTTTTTTGTAGACTTATTTTGGAAATAAATTCAATCACTACTAATTTCGCCAATATTTCACTGTTTTATTTGTTACTTCAAAGTCAACATGGACAAAGGGTGAGACATTGAATGCAGATCTAAGTACATTACAAGTAACATGTAGATATTTCCAAATATCTTTTTTGTCTTGCATACCGCAGAATTGCGAATTTTTTTTTTCCGCCCAAATTTTCCCTAGAGATTGTGTCTAACAAATGAGTTTAGCCTTATGTGTGTAGATTTTTCAGGTCAAGATTGTTTTTGTTTTTCTGCAAGTGTTTTTTATTATGTTGATGGTAATAGTGAATACCTTATTATGTTCTTGGATATAGTCTGGACCTGATGAGAGGAGTATTCCTGGGAACACAATAGCTGTTAATGCGGAGATGCCATTTGGTGGGTTGACAACTTTTGGAGGAGCATTCTTATCAAAATTTGAGTGTTCTCAAATGCCTCATCCTGTGAGTAATAAATTGACAACTATTTTTGTATAATTGTTATTTAATTAACATTTTTCCAAAATATATTTATTATAAATATTATCCTTATCACTTAAAGGAGCTAATCTTTTCCCCTTGTGCTTATAGTTGTTAGATCAAATTACTTTAGTAGACACTCCTGGGGTTCTATCCGGAGAAAAGCAACGAACACAAAGGAGTTATGATTTCACTGGTGTTATATCATGGTTTGCAGCAAAATGTGATCTTATTCTTCTTTTATTTGATCCCCATAAACTTGATATCAGTGATGAGTTCAAACGTGTCATTGCATCCCTACGCGGTAACGATGACAAGATACGTGTTGTTCTAAATAAAGCTGACCAAGTTGATACCCAACAAGTAAGATGTGTGTGTTTTGATTTTTCATTTGCTGCTTACTTTTAGTTGGCATCATTTGATAAATACAATCTGACTTGCTTATATGTTGATGTCATTTGATTTAGCTGATGAGAGTTTATGGGGCATTGATGTGGTCACTCGGAAAAGTTTTAAATACTCCAGAGGTTGTGCGTGTTTATATTGGGTAGGTTATTTTATTTGATAACATCAATGAGTTTTGAAATATAGAGATTAGACATTCAGTCAAGAGTTCAATATGTTATTTTGACGCATCAATTCAATTTCTTTAATGTAGTTAAAAAAGAGGTTTAAATGTTTGTATGTTTTTATGATATCAAACCTTTTAGGCATGACAATACTAGGCTTGTCCAGTGAAACTCTTTTCTTTCTTTCTTTGTATCTTTGGTTTTTTTCTTGATGGAAGAACATTTGTTTTCATAAACAAACATTTTATGTGGACAATTGTATAAAAATGTGGACTTGTTTGATTAAATTGAGATTCTTGTTTCAATAAATAAAAATATTACTCAATAATACATTGAAATGGTAAAATGGTGCCTTTGATGTACTTGTGCTAACACAAAAGACCAGCTTTTTTCATCTTGATCCCAAGAAATGTAACAAATTTTCATTTTTGGTGTCATACTTTTAGAACTTCCACTTCAAATAATCTCTTATACTCTGAGTTGAAGGCTTTCTTTCTTACTTTGCAGTTCATTCAATGACAAGCCGGTTGATGAGGCAGTTGTGGGCCCAATAGGGCGGGATCTTTTTGAGAAAGAACAAGATGATCTCCTTGCAGATTTGATTGATATTCCAAAGAAGGCTTGTGACCGTCGAGTATGTTAACACTATTCCTTTTTTCTTTAATCAATTTGTCGTGCACATGTGTGCACTCATGTATTTATCCATTTGTTAGATTTACATGCTAGTTAACTTTGTCTGATTGCGCATATTGTAGATCAATGAATTTGTAAAACGTGCTAGAGCTGCTAAGATTCATGCCTACATAATTAGTCATCTTAAGAAGGAGATGCCTGCCATGATGGGCAAAGCCAAGACTCAACAACGACTTATTGATAATCTGGAAGATGAATTTGGAAAGGTCTCTCTTTCTCTCTCTTAATTTCTCTCTTTTTGTCTCTTTTGTGCATGCAATTTTATGATTGTTAGTTCTGCAAAATAGGTTCAGCGGGAGTTCCATCTTCCCCCGGGTGACTTTCCAAATGTTGAGCACTTCAGGGAGGTCTTGAATGGTTATAGCATCGACAAATTTGAGAAATTGAAGCCTAAAATGATTCAAGCGGTAGATGATATGCTTGGATATGAAATCCCAGAACTCTTGAAGAATTTCAGAAATCCTTATGACTAAAAATGCTGCTACTTGTGTGGTATTGTAAGGAAATGATAATGCTAAAAGGAATACTCATATTTTTTTTGTGTCTTTTCAAAATTGATGTGACTTTTAAAATCATCATTAAATGTGATAAATGATTATTGAATTTTGATTTAATAATGATTTCAAAAGTTACATTAATTTTGAGAGAACACAAAAAAGATATAAGACTTCCTTTTAACATTAATTATAAGGAAAATGTGAGGTGAAATAATTTTTGTTTTTTTTCTAGTTATATGCTTTGTAGTAAACTTGTGCAGATAAGATGTTGTATTATTCAGGTTGTGATGTGTATTGTTGTCTATTATTTTTGAGATTTACATGTTGAAATGCATCTTTAATGGCAATTGAGGTTTGTGTTGAGGTTTAGATGAACGGATTTCTCCCAAATGGCCAGTAGCGAGAAGTGACCATATTCATTGGGTGAATGTTTTGCATTTACAAGATGTGAAAATTTGGAACCCTTTTTTTTGTTTTTAGGAAAAACGATGAATTGGTCCTTATAGCTTGGGGTTGTGGCAAAAACCTCCCTATACTCTTTTGGGGTAAGAAAAAAAAAAGAAATAAGTCTATATACTTCCTTTAAATTATCATTTAATTGACAATATTCTTTCAAACTTTTAATTGTGATGTTTTTCTTAAACTATCAAGCAATTGACAATGTCTCTCTTTAAAGCTAACAAAAAGACAAATGATTCTACAGATTTTTATCTTTGAATATGGCCAATTGGGTTGGAGTGTTTTTTTTAAAAAAAAAATAAAAATAAAAATAAAAATTGTTATTATTATATTATTATTAGTTTTAATTTTTTCTAACTTTTATGAATTCGAAAAAACATATATATAAATTCTTCTTTTTATTTTTATTTTTTAAACGAAAATGTTTATAATTTTTTTTTATTCTTGAATTTGTCCAATTGGTTTGTAGTGTTTTTTTTTAAAAAAAAATAATAATAATTTTGTTTTTGTTTTAATTTTTAGTTTTAATTTTTTCTAGCTCTTATAAATTGTAGTTTTTTTTTTAGAATCTTTTATTTTTATTTTATTAAGGGTATTTTCGTTCTTAGGAGAACATCTAACAATTATTTGATAGTTTAGGAGGGACATTGTTATAATTAAAAATTTAAAAAGAACATTATCAATTGAATAATAATTTAAAAAAAATATATACACTTTTTTCCAAAAAAAAATTATGTTCATCTTTAAAACAAAATTAATAAAATCTATTAACGTGTCACAACAACATAATAACACTCGCCAACACCAATACACTACAATTTTTCATCACGCGTATCTCAACGTCAGGATGCGGTTCCTCTGTAAAAAGACTGTAATTGGATAAGGTCTTTTTCCACCCGTCAAAGGATTTGCTACGTATAAGGGACCACCTTTTAAAAAATGACTCAAAACCAACCATCGAAATTAATATCCAACAGAGCAAGTCAATCAGAATGAGCCATTGAAACTAATATCCAAGTCGCATTGTCCCATTGAAACAATCCAAAATAGGTTCAATCAGCAGCAATAAAATTAGCATATCGATTGTGAATCCCAAGAAACGTTTAGAAAGATCCGACGACTGATCTTATTTCTGGTTCTGAGCTAAAAAGCTGATAGAACTCGGTCCCAGATTTGACGGGAAAATGGAGAAGACGACGACGAAAATTGCGAAGAGATTTGAAGGGAAGGTGGCGATCGTAACGGCTTCGACTCAGGGGATTGGCTTTGGCATAGCCGAGCGGCTCGGCCTGGAAGGTGCCTCTGTCGTCATCTCTTCTCGCAAACAGGTTCGTGGGTGTGCTCGCTCCCTCTCAATTTTCGGTTGTTGGTTCATATTTTGATGTAATTACGCTCTAGTTTTTCTGGGGTTTCTCAATTCTAGCCAAAATTGGTTTCTTTTTCTACGTTATCTTTGATTGCTTTGAAATCTGGAAACAGGAAATGGAACTCCGAATTTTATGTTGTTTCGGTTTTGAGAAAATGAAGTTTTTATCTCAGCTAAGCCTGATGTTGGTATCAGGTTTTCTTGGATGGAGAGTTAGAGCTGAATTCGTCAGGAATTAGTATTTTGCTTTACTTAGTAATTATACATAATGTCCCCTACATTCCGCACTTGTGCTTTGTTTTCTTCAGGAAATATATTTACTTATTACACTTTATTTTAATTAATTGGGTGATATGCTTTTTGATTTTATGATTGGGTGATATGGTTTTTAATTTTATTCTTTGGGATCGATATGTGAATGTGAGTATGTCTGAATTGCTTTCAAGTTGGATTTTCTTTCGGCATCAGTATTAATGCATAGAGAACTGAAGATAGAAAAAGAAAAATGAAATCTGGAATGTTAGAGAAAAAAAAAACACAGAATTTGATTTTCTTCCTTTCTTGACTTAGATTAGCAACAAGGAAATAAGTCTCTGTTGTTTTGTTATAGATATATTATGTTGATCTTTTTTTGTGCGGTGAAATTGTTACAGAAAAATGTAGATGAGGCGGTAGAAAAACTCAAAGCTCAAGGAATCGAAGTGTTGGGTGTCGTTTGTCATGTGGCTAGTGCAGAACAAAGGAAGAACCTCATAGACAAGACTGTTCAGGTGAGAAATGAAGTTGAATGGTAGATCTTTGTACGGAATCAGCCAATAAAAAGGAAAATAAATAAATATAGGAACTTCAGAAAGTTTTAGTTTGATTTAGTATAGAAAGGAAAGGCTTACTTATCATAAAAAAGAAAAGAGAAAGGAAAGGCTCAAATTGATCTTTTGCATATGGTTTCTGCTTTGGTTAATTTCCCAATGCCTTTTTGTTTCATGATAAATAATGGGTGGCTATTTCATGCTGAAGCGTAGTAACTATCATACAATATTAGTGAAATCTATAATCTGGTCTGCTGCCAAAGGGCCGTATGTGTTTTCATATCTTTGGAGGGCAAGTTTTCATGTTTAACGTAAGTGTATCTGTCTTTACTAATGCAGAGATATGGAAAAGTAGATGTGGTTGTATCCAATGCTGCTGCTAATCCGTCTATTGATCCCATTTTGCAAATGCAAGAATCTGTCCTGGACAAATTGTGGGAGATAAATGTCAAATCCTCCATACTTATTTTAAAGGTAATTTCTCTAGAAAAGGTTCTTCGTTGTAGGAAGTAAGAATGGCAGAATGCCATTTTGGGGCAAGCATGGCAGATCTATACTGGATTTTTGTAATACGGCTAGCGTCACAGTGTCTGCCTATTATTTGTTCTTTTTATGACGCGAAACCTAACCAAGGTATGGCCCTTCGGACCCACCCTTGGAGAGTAAACCCTGGATATATGACCCCGCCCGCCAGGACCATGGCTATGTATGCGGTGACTAAAAGAGCTGGTGGATCTTCTCTTTGTGGTCTTCTTGGGCCGACATTGTTGGTGTGATTTGTAAGGTTTTGAAACTCACTTCATTAATTTTTACAGGATGCAGCTCCTTACTTGCAGAAGGGTTCTTCAGTGGTTATAATCTCTTCTATCACTGCCTACCAACCACCAGCTTCCATGGCTATGTATGCGGTGACTAAAACAGCGCTTCTTGGGCTTACCAAGGTGTGACTTGATCCTCATATTCCTGTTTTATATTAGTTGTTTATTCAAGAACTTCTCAAATCATGACTGTCTTATTTTCATGTTCTTATTCTTTCTTGAACTTCATTTAGGCTCTCGCAGCCGAGATGGCCCCGGATACTCGCGTGAACTGTATTGCTCCGGGTTATGTACCAACGTACTTTGCCGCATCCCTTATAGAAAATGAATCTGCTGTAAGTTCATATTAATCCCAAGTTGCTTGTCTGCACTTTGCCCCCTTCAGAAGATATTGAACATTGATCTGTGCAATTAATCAAATATGGGTTTAATCTATTGCAGAAGCAGGAGCTCGAGGCGAGGTCTTTACTTAACCGGCTTGGTACCACTCAAGACATGGCTGCTGCCACTGCCTTTTTGGCGTCTGATGATGCAGCTTATATAACAGGAGAAACTCTGGTGGTGGGGGGAGGGACGCCCTCGAGACTCTAGTTCCCTTTCTTCTTATCTCAATAACCCATTGATTTAATTACTTGTTTTCAATGGGATAATTAGAATGCAAGAACTATAAATTTACGAAGTTATTTATATATATTTTTTGTTTTCCTTTAAATTATTTTAATACCTGTGCATTAGGTAGAGAAATGGAGTCTTCTGTACCAAATTTAATTCAAAATGCTACATCATAACTAGATACTTGAACCTGAACTAATTGAAAGAAGCCTGTATGAATAATTGAATACATAGGATAAATATAATTTCCGTTTGAGATCGGGGGCAATACTCTTATCTGGACCGTTCATTCTAGATTGCAACAACATAAGAGAAAAAGGTGACTTGCAAGCCATCAGGGTGATCATGGCTAAATTACTCACTTTGGCTTAAAGAGGTGGTTCAACCACCCCCCTAATGGCCAATATCGTCCTTAGCACAATTCTAAGATATTGAAGTACAATGGGGAGCTTTCTTTATATATCATGAACAGAAGAATATGGACACCGATGAGATCCTCATAAACAATTCACGCTATGAAATAAAAACAAATTTAGAATCAGATAAGATAACATTACATACTGATAATTCTAATTTCCGTGGTAGAACTGGGAGTAGCACACATTTTGAACCACTTAGGGCAACTCAACGACTTCTGTACATATTAAATTAGCACAAATCAAAACGCGCGGCTTCTTCACAATACACCATCTTCTAGCTTCTTGATATGGGAAATCCTTTTTCCCCATAATCTCCATCAGCATCCTCACCGCGTCTTAACCTCTCCATGTAGAGTTCATTAACTATTACGGTTTTGAGCTTCCTGCTCTGCATCTTCTATGGCGATTTACATACACTTACAAATTTGGACAGAAAGAACAGAGTGGACAGGCAGCATGGCGTATTTCCATCAGTTCCGCCCTTCTGGTATTTACTCACGACATCATCAAAACATAAAGACGAAATGCAAAATTTTTACACAGGAACGACATCGGCATTTTGACTATCATCACAGGTCAAAATTAGTCCTTCAACATAGGTTGGGAGGAGGCAACGGACCCACTGGCAGCCTGTTGAGACAGGCTCTGCTGGTGGAACAATCATAAGAACATTCTCGTGGCGTCGAACAACCCCCATCACACTTACAGTGCTCCCTTCTTTGATATACCTGATATACAACAATATCCTCTATGAAGCATTCAATTGCAAAAGGAAAGAAGACTGAAAATTCAATAAATCAAGTAATGTGCTTCGAATCTACTGTTCTCAAAAATATATATATGCAAAATCCTGCAAATATGACATTGAGAAGAATGGTATTGATAAAGCACTCAAAACAGAACAATTAGGGGCATACCCTTCTTTGAGGCGCATTACACGGTCATCACTAGAGAGGTTGCGGTCAGCTAGCCAGCGTAAAAAGCTTGGAGATAAGTCTCTGTTTTCCTTTGTTACATCAGCTGCAGTAGCTGGTTTGACAAATGCAGCAACCTTAGCCCCATAACCTGCTTTTACTAATGCTCTTAACCCAGTTTGGAAGTCTGATATGTAAAAATCAGCAACATATTTCTGTTCATCAAAAGTAACTAAATTGTCATTTACTGAACTTTGATTCTCAAACTATATGGAGCAAATCAATAGAATTTAGTTCAACAAACTAACCTCTGCATGTCTAGATCCCCACGAGAAGCAACGATGTTTCGGATTTGCAGATTTCCCACCCAATCCTTTGTATTCATACAACTCTGTGGAAACATATACACACCTAGGTATCCTCTGGTACGATGACTCCAAAGGAATACTGCCACAGGTTACAACCTACATGAAGAGATAAAAGACGACACATTACTCTTGATGAAAATCACAAGTATAGAAAAATGAAACTGAACATTAGGAAAACTGATCAATTATCATTTCAGAATTTTTTTGTTGTTTTTCTTTTTTTTTCCTCTTCCCCCTTTCAAAGACATAAGGATCTAGTTATTTAATCAAATATAAGTCAAATTGTTCAAGTATACTGATAAGGAACTTCTACAACAAATAAAATTTTGAAACCAGTTTATATATTCTGATGTACCAGATGAATTTAGAGATATATCAGAACAAGAAGCACTACATACTACATCGTAACACTTGCAATTGCTTTTGAAAAATAATCTTCCACTTCAAGTTGGAGATTACTCCAAAACGAGATAGTCAACCATTCACAAAAGTGATCCTATTTGAGCAGAACACATTCCTAACATCAGAGAATGAATATTTGGATAGCCTGAGGAAGTGGATGCCCACCAAATAGCCAGTGGTGATAAAACTCGCCTGTAAATCCTAGAGAAGCTCAATCAAAATCCTCCAATAATTTTTCTTCTTCTTCTTCTTTTCATGTTCAGAGAATACTCCTCTGCCACTAGGACTATCTCAGCCTCCATCTATCCAGTAACAGTTAATGATGGGGCTAAAATAACAGCCTCTAAACCAAGACTCTTAACAGGGATTTTCATACAACTTGCTGTAACTCTTTCTCATAAACTTGTTGCTTTAACTTTTGCGTTACAGCCATTGCTTCTATCAACCAACACCTAACTGCTTTATCGTGGCCTTGAAACCAGGTTTATCAAAAAAGTCAAGATTTTAATACCTTCAATATATTTTCCCATCACTATCTCTTTTTCTTAGCCACCAGCCCATACAATTTTCAAGCCAACCAAAAAACAATGCCTTTAAATCTCCAAAATCATTCAAATCTCAACCAGGAAGATACCCTCCACATTAATAGCCAAGAGATTACCCAGTATATGACATTTGAAAGAAGAAAAAGAAATGCATAGTTCAATGGTGAACCAGAGTTTACAAGGAAGCTCGATGTTGAACAATATCTTCCATCCTCATCCAACAAAATTCGAAATTTTGCATCAGCTTGTCAACATAAAAACAGAAGACCCCAATTTTCAAATGCATCTGCCTCATGATTTGACTGGTATAGACCACCTAGAAAGGCTCATCTTGAAATCAGTCTTGGGGAGCCTCCTAAGAAGTTGGCAAAGTCCAGTGGCCTTTAATGGTGTCCAAGTAGTTTACATGCAACGGAGCAGTAAAAATATCAGGGCAGAATAAAAGATTACTACCAGAACCCATTCCCAAAGGCGGGTTCATGGTCCCCTTACAGAATTCTATATCCTTTAACCCCTAGAGAAGCAAAATATGGTCCCTGGCAAAGCCTAACTAGCACATGCAACCTGGCCACCATCCTTGATAACTTTGCTTGCTGAATCCTATCGGTCACATGGGCCCCAAACCTTCAACAAGTCTGTATCTAGCAAAGTAATTCCGCACCATCCAAGGTCCAAGTAAAGTATTCACATCCAAGAACAAATACTCAGTTTCATGTGCACTACGAATGCATTTGGCCCCGCAATTTTGCAGGCTACACACACGTTTTTAAACAAAATCATGAAAAGTATTTTGTTTGGAAGTGCATTTGAAAAACAATGGTGGTTTTAAAACATAAAAAATTCACATTTTATTCGCGCAGCAGGCACGTTCTTAAAATGCACGACTTTAGAAGCCGAATCGCGATTTTATCAATCGCTTAACTGGCTTTCTAATAATCATGTTTTTATTATCTACGTTTTGAAATCACTATTTTTTCAAACCGCACGTTTTAAAAGCACTAAACCAAACAACGGACACTTTATCTACAACCTCGTTCACCTTCCTAATGAACATTTTAAACAACCCAACAAATCCAAAAATAATAATAATAAAAAAAAAAATAGATAAGTGGGTAATCTGAACGATACCCAAAATGTCAATCTTAATCAAAACCACCCGGGTCAAATTAGACTCATCAAAATTCCATTTCGACCTCATTCAGCATCCTAATCAACCAGACGATATCCAAAATGTCAATCTCAAAAAAAAACATCACTTTCTTTCTTTTTCTTTTTTCTTTTCGCAGCTAACACTATCCGTTAATCACGACTGTTAAAATAAACACTAGAACGACGATGATAACGACCAGCTACCCTTCATTTCAATTTACCAAAAAAATTTCTTAGATTTCCAACAAAGAAAGTCGGTGAGAGTGAAATTACCCCAGTGACCTTGATGTACTGTCCGTCAATAGCACCCCTGAGCTCCGCCTCAGGGTACCCCCTCACAAACCCTAGCAACCCTCTCCTCCCCCACACGCAATTCCACGCCACGGCCACCAGCACCAGCACTACCACGCCCCCCACCGCCACCAGCACCACCGCCTTCTTCACGGCCACCATCAGAAACGCGCCCACCAGCAGCCCCATCGCCACCGCCACCACCACCACCCACACCGCCGCCTTCGGCAGCCTCATCCCCCGCACCTTGTTCTCCCCCGTCAAGCTCGTCACCGCAGACCCGTACACCGCCTTCCCGGGCGGCTCGATGTGCCCCGACCGACGGCCCGTGGAGGATCCGAGCGGTCCGGACCCGATGGGCCCGGAGGTGATGAGGCCCGTGGGCTGGAGAGGCATCGGGCCGGAGGATTTCTTGGGAATCGAACCGGAGTTGGGCCCGGATCGGACGGATCCGCTGTTGTGCTGGGACTGGGATGAGGAGGAGGGGCGGGATGACTTGGCAGGAGGAGGGCCGGTGGATGAGGGTTCGAGGAATTGATGGATGTCGAACATTTTGCCGAGCTCACCGGACTTCTTAACGTCACCGCCAGTGTACGGCATGGCGCGTGACGCCATTGTGGGCTGGCGCTCCTTGGCCTGCTGCTCCGGCCTGCCTGACACGTAGAGCCCACCGCTCAACTGGTGCGACGTCGTTCGACTGCCCATTTCTGTACACAGAGAGAGTTGAGAGAGAGTGTGTATGGGTGTGTGTGTGTGTGTGTGTAGGTAGAGGAGGTGAAGGAAGGTGATGGTGGGAGGTTGGGGTGAAATGGCGGAAATGGGACTGGGGTTTTAATATAATGACGTCTGTATCCCTGTCTTGAAATTGCGGCACAGTGTTCGTTACCGAATCAGTTCCACTCTTGGGGCTGATTAGTTGCTTTGGGACTGATGAGTGAGTGAATTTACCTTTTTGTTCATCAGCTCTCACTAATTGTCATTAAGACAAAGAAACGGTACGGATATGCGCAACTTTTGTTTTTGTTTTGTTTTTTTTATATATTGTTTGAACAAATCGGTTAACAAACAATTTAAAACATAAAATACTCATTAAAATATAAAAATATGTTTTTATTTAAGAAAAATTTCACTTAACTTTCTGAACTTCCATATCAATATGTAATTACTTCTACATTTTAAAAACTCTCAATGTCATGAATTTATCTTTTAATTTTTTCAATTTCACTCATTAAATCCTAACCGATAAGTGTAAAAAATTTCAAAATACTCTTATTTTTTTAGGCAAAAAAAAAATTGAAAGAATTTAAGTGTTAGTCATAATTTATGGAATTTGCAAAAATACTCACACATAAATCTTTGATTTTTATTTCTTTTTCTTTTTCCCTTTTTTTTTAAAAAAAAAACATGAGTATTTTAAAAATTTTAATAGGATTTAATAAAAAATTTCAACTGATAGATGAAATTGAAATATGAATACATTAAATTGAAAATTTTTAAAGTTTATGAGGTAATTACAAAAATGGCTATAATTCAAAAAATAAAATAAAGTTTTCCCTTTATTTTATGAGTAGTGGTAGGCGTCCGTCTGTGACGAACGCCTAGCGTTCGTTTTCAGTTTTAAAAATAAAATTAAAAATCAAAAAAATTATTTTTTTTCATTAAAAAATAGGTTTAAACTTATCTAAACTCTATTTTATTTTTCTCTAAGGCTATGAAATGAAAATGAAATAAACCTGAACCTATTTTTTGTTTAAAAAAAATATATATTTTTTATTATTTTTTTATTGGGATATCGTTAGAGGTTCCCATGTCTTATTTATAATTTCTCTTATTTATTGTCGAATTTTTTTTAGAGAATATTCCTATAGAGGTCTTTGGAGTTTTTATTTTTTTTCAAATAGCTCCTCAAGTTAAGTTTCATTATCAAATCATTTTCTTCGTACACGTACCATTTATGATTTTTTACGGAACCATAACTAACATGTTTTTATTACCAAAAAAAAAAGTGTTCATATTCATTGTATTTAATGCAGGAAGAGGGGAAAGGGGACCATAACTAACATGTTGGTGTATGATCATATCAAATACAATAATTTATCAATGCATATGCAGATCGAGTAATGCATATCACAACACCAGTCAACTTCGTCATATCATAAAATATAATAAAATAAAAGATGTCATTCATTTAAAAATGTCACATAAAACCAAAAACAAAAAAAACAAAAATCAAAGAAAGAAAAAACAAAAAAAAAGAAAAAAAAAGAAAAGGAAAGCGTAAGAAAATAGGTGTTTAGGGGTGTCTTTACAACATCATTAAGTTTTTGGAAATAAAGGAACCATCTCAAAAGTAACCTTTGGAGGTTTGAAGTTAATTTATCAACCATCTAAAACCCAATATTAAGGTGGCCGAATCATTTTCTTTAGCGTGTAAGAATGGCTGACCACCTCTAAGGCTTGAGGTGAGGGTTACTTGATTACTTTTTATTGGTTTGAGTAAAAGTGACAATTTATGTTCACGTGTTACGTTCAAGTCATGTCAAGACATAAATATAAAATTATATAGGTCAATCATAATATGTTAATTTCATACTGGGTTAATGTCAAATTCACAGGTCACATCAAAAGTTTTCAAACATTTTATCATGTGTGAATTCAGATTGTGTCGAAACATGAGTATAAGAATATATAGGTCAACATTAACTTAATCCATTTAATTAAATGAATCATACTCTTCAACTCTAACTCATTAATTTCGTGTTTGATTTTCGGGTCATGTAAAAAATTGTCAGCTCCTAATAGACTTAAGGGGTGATTTAGCCCCTCCAACCACCTCTTTTTTTTCCTTTCTTTTATTATTATTATTTGTTTCTAATGTGACTTTTTAAAATGACATGGCAAAGCTAACTAATGTTATTATTTTATTTTTTGAATTCAGTCATGCAATCTTTTTATTAATGTAGAAATTAAAGATTACTACGTTAAACAGTTACAATGTTAAGAATTCAGTGATGTCCATATAAACTTGTTTGTTCAAAAGAGAAATCATTTTCTAAGATAGCCTATAAGTTACTCGATTCGCCTCCCTTCTAACATGGTCCAGTAAACTATTGAGCATAATTTTGACATCTTCAATCAAAAGGTCATATCGACTCTCAGTCTTTCCTTCATTTTTCAATTCATACACAATTTGAAAAGCATCATCTTCTAACTTCACCTGTTTATGTCCAAATTTCCTAACAAAAATTGTTAATTCAACAACGCATAAACTTGGCCACAAATCTACATCTCACAATTCTCTATTCAAAACTCATATTGAGGGAGTAATTTATAACCTATCATACATTAAGAAGCAATTTAATAACTTTTAAACTTTAAATAGTGATTTAATAAAAGTTAAACTCTAGTAATCTCTACAGTAACTTTTTATATTTCTATTTTTTGGTCTATACTAAAGAGTTTGTCACCTGGTATGTGTAAAATGAAAATGTTGTAATTAATCTTAATTTTGCAAGTCATTCCCATTTATAAATTGTTCAATAACAAAGTACCCATCTCTAATGATCTAATGGCGATAAAAACTTATCAAATTAGGATTCTTAAAATTATAATTATTATTATTAATGAATGATCTACATTTTATTTTTCAATATACAGCTTAATGAGATATACTGTGAAGAAAAAATTAAAGATTATTTATATATATAGAAGAAGAAACTTCACATAATCCCTCTGAACTTCCATCACATTCTCTAAACTTCAAAATTTTTTAATTTAGTGTATTCAAAAATGTTATTCCAATTGATGCATTGCTTTCTTGGCTAATATAGTAATATGTAAGCGACATCACTGGATGTCTTCTTTCCTAACATGGTTCATTTGCTACCCTAAGAGGGTGTTTAGCATTACATTTGCATCATCAATAACATGATTAAGTAATGTGAGAAATCAAATTTTTATCTCACAATTATTTTATATACCAGCCTCAACCAATTTTTTAGATCAATCATTGTAAAAAAATAAATAAATAAATAAAATTAAGAGTTAGACTATCATATCAGCATTATGATGATAGTTAAGAGATAAAAATGTAGTATATAACATTACTCATAAAGATTTTAATGATAGAAATGCTAAAATTACATTTTTATCACATAATTATTTCACAATGTTGATTTGGCAATACCAACCAACCTTTAGATTTTTTTTTTTTTTAGTAATGTTATATCCTACACTAGTATCTCACCATTATCTCGTTATGTTGATGTGCTGGGATGAAACTAAAAAGTTACTTTTAAAGGGGTCGGACTGTATTAAAAAAATTTGTGGGGCCAAAGTAAAAAATAGGACCTAAAATGTGTTTTTTTTTTTTTTTTAAACAATTTTGTTTGCTAGAAGGGGGTTGGAGGGAGGCTATAGTCCACACTAGCTATCAAGTAAAGGCCATAACTAATTTTTGATTGACAATGCCTCGTTAGGATAGTAAGATAGTGGTGTAACATCTAACATTAATTTTTTTTTTAACAAAAAAAAAATTACTGATTTAATAGTTAATTAAAAATATCACGTAAGTATTAAATGATAATAGAAAGAGAACACCCTTGTGGGAATTTTATCCTCATTCAAAACCAGTTATTCTTCTTTATCATCTGTCACGGTCGAACTCATCCAATGGTCCCATTAGGAGGCTAGCGTTGTGGGTTGATGGACCTACAGCGTAGATCTGCTGGCCAGAAAAATCTTCCAGATTGTATTTTTCTTTATTTCCGGCAACTACATTGTGTTACATGCTTCATAACCATGGATCATGGACCCAATCATTTTTACTCCTAACGAGCGGTAGATCTACAATCCACATCAATGCTACGAATATGGGCCCTACCGTTTCATCAAATCCGACGGTGATAAAACAAATCAGGCGTTATGTTGATACGCACTTTTACTCCACGAATATGCGTCACATTGTTACGTCAACACAATAAAAATAGTGGTAAAATAAAAATATGATTTATAGTATTATTGTTCAAAAAAACAATGATAAATTGACACTGGGCCGATGTAGCAGCCTATCAGTAATTGTTAAAAAAATTAAATTAAATTAAAAGGTTGATGGATACTGTCACATCAACTGAATAAAATAAAACCGTCTTATATAGCATTTGTTTTTTAAAAATATATCTCATGATTTACAATGCTTATATATATATTTTTTGAATCAGCTAATTTTTTTTTTNCAAATACACTTTCAAACTTTTATTGTTCCCTATTTTATTTACAAACATGCTTTTGACTACAAATAGCAAGCCAAACTGATGCATATAAGATTATAATAATGCTATATGTAAAATTTTTATATTTTTTTATCGTTCTAAATGTAATGTGATTTTTAAAATTTTAATTGAATCAAACTCTAATAATGATTAATTTTAAATCTAATGATAATTTTAAAAGTCACATCACATTTGAAAAAATAAGAAGAGAAAAAAATAAAAAAGTCTAGCATTTGGTATTACTCATAAATTTAAGATTTTTTTTTTTTGTAAATTTAAGATAGTTAAAATTCATAATTTCATAGGATTCCTCCTTGTCGGCAGACCCTTTTTCGACACTTCAGTCAATAGGGTATATCAAACACTGGAGGGCAATGTCGGCAATCCACTCTCTCCAGAAGATCGGTGGTGAAATTGATGCCAAGAGGCTAGAGGATGGATGCCTCCCCAAGGTTTCATAAAAAGGCTTGCACAGGGGCGAATATATCTTTCTTTCTTTCATTTTTTAATGAGTTTGGGACGAATATATCCTTTTTAAGACAAACAGTAAGAAATCAAATTATTATTCTTACTTTAATCAGTTAGATTTATTTATTTATTTATTATTTTTTTAACAAACTTAGCTCAAGTGGGATGTTAAAAGCTCATGTAAGTGTTTATATACTAAAATCTCATTGGAGAAGTCAAGTGATAAGCTGAATTTTATTAAATATCTTAAATAATATAAATTAAGAGTTTGAAACTCAATAATATCATTATAATTGTTATATACTATATTCTTATTTTACCCTTAATTTTTTAGGTTGATGTGGCAGTTCTCATCAACCCATTTAATAGATACTACCACATTAGCTTAAAGAAATAAAGTGAGACGTGGGTGTAGTATTTAACATTATTCCTATAACTATCTTCAATATCCAATATAATTTGATAAGGACAAAATTTTTCAGCAAATTGGATTAGATAAAATTTTTAAAATTAACATAGTATCAAATTATCGAGTATCGAGGGCCACTCGGGCCTTCCAATTAGGATGAGCTTTTTACAAGCAAGCCCCATGGCCATGGTCAATAACCCGCAAAGTGCCATGTCATGACTCTCTGACCATTTAAAGAGGGACAATGCTACTTGTTCATCTCTATTTACCAATTTTGTTCATTTCTTTCTACCTGGTATAATCTCTTCCTACATGACATATGTATAGTATTATTATATTATTTTGTTTCTTTTCATGTAGAAAGATATGGACAAAGATAAGTAAATGGAGATGAACAAGTAGCATTATTCTTTAAAGAGACATTTTTGAGAATTTTTATCTCGCCATGTCATTGCAACTGTTCACTAAAGGACAAGGGTGACAGCTATTGAAAATAGAATATTTGTTACTCCCTCCATGAGCACGTCCCACTATCAGTTGACACCTATTAAGAGACCACACTACACGACACAAGTAAAATGCTCCATACAATCGGGTACATGCCCAACCAAAGAATGCCACATGGCTAGACAGATATGCAAGGGAGAGATTCATGAACAATCTAAAGAGAATAAGAAAATTGTTAAAGTATATTTGAATTATCCTGAAGTTAAAAATTTAATGACCATAATTAAATCTCATTAAATCTCTAACTTTAAAATAATCTAATCTTCATCATCGTCATTGTGATCCCATTTTAACAATTTTTGTCATATCAAAGTTTCTTTGTTTTGCATCCCTACCGGCATATCCGATAAGCTTCCATGCTTATCTTTCACCTCCTGTACCGGCATGTCTTGCCAACCCATTGGTGTACGGTCGACTGTACCAACACGATATGTATCCAAAAGATTCGTTGAAATAAAATCCTCTTGTCGTCATGATTAAAAATTAAAGAAAATAATAATAACAACAAATATCAAAACCGGCAAATGTATTTACCTTCACTGGCCTCACAAAAGGTGGCGCATTATTTTTTTATTCTGATATAGAATTATTTAGATGAAGGAGCGAGGCGGGAAGGAGGGAAGATCGATGGCTGAGATCTTGATGGATTTTGCAGAGACAAATATTTTTAGAAGGAGACATGGGGCATCGATCTTAATTTTTGTTGGCCCCAAAGTACTAATAAATTTTTTTTTTTTAATTTTTTTAATTTTTTTTTTAAAATTTTTTTTTTTTTTATAATTGAAATCACAAAGTACTTATATAATTGTGATTATATGTTTGATAACAATAATGCGAGATTGCAGAGACAGCTGTACACCTGCCAATAAGCTAATTTTCTTATCATTATATAGACTTGCACAAACAACAAATCTTGTGTAAACCAAACTGACCCTTTTTTCTAGAGTCCTGATCTATCAATTCAAAAAATTTATATTTTCGCAAAATGTGTTAGCAAATTTAATGAACATTCGAGGATTGTTTAAAGACAAAGCCAGTACTTCGAGTTTAGAATTTTTTTTTTTAATAGATAAAATAAACCAAGATAAAAGCCAAAAAAAAAAAAAACAAAGATTACAATGGCGGATTCTTCTCTCAATTGAGGGGAAGATCTAGCAAAGAAAACACACAATCGCGAATGCTACTTAAAAATTTGGTTAAACCAATTTATTTAGCTAAATTATGAGTATAAAAGTTTGCACATTTTGAAAAGAAGTTAGCACTCCTACAATATATGAGTATATGAGATTAATGATGCGATCTTCTAATGTGATATCAGGTGATTGTACTTGAGGGCAAGGATCCCTACCAAATAATTTGAAGTTGTGGTGCAACAAACATGATAGGTAAGATTAACAATTTTTGACAAAATTTATGAACTTAATACGAAATTAATAAATTATGATTAAAAGATTTAACTCATTTAATTAAATTAATCGGATTAAAATTGATCTATATAATCTTATATTCATATCTAAACACGACTCAAATTCAATACGTAAATACGGATTAACACCTCTAATAATAACCCGGGTTTGGAAGCTAAATTTAAGGTTGCGCGTGGACTTGGGATATTTCATGTTTATAAAAAGGAAAGAGCAGGATGATTTTCTCGTAGGCGAAAGTGGTTTGTAGATTATCCCATTGGGAGATCAAAAATGTTATAAACTTTTACATGGGTATTGTCGTCATTAACTAAATTGCTCGTGGGGCAGGCTAAAGCCTCCCTCTTTTCTTTTTGCAAAGGATTCCTGTTTGCTTCCATTCTTTTGAAAATTGAAAATTACGTCTCCTAGCTTTGCTTGCTTTGCATCTTTCTTTTTGTTCTTAAAGATTGAAAGCTTGTTTTATCAACGGCCACTCTAAATTTGCCAACAAACGGCCGCCCCACAGTAACACCAATTAGGATCTCTTCATTTCAATTGTAATACAAATGATTTGTTTAGTGATTTAGATTATATTTCACATTTTTAATAGTATATATGTTAATACATACCGAATATGTTGTCATGTCATCAAACGAGGAACCAAAAATTTTAGTATAAGGAGCAAAACTATAATTTTTTTTTTTTTTTTTTATGAGAGGAATTAATTTTTGGGAGTTCACATTCTAAAAATAATAATAATATTATACATTACACTTTTATTTCACTTTTATCTTATTATACTGACATTCATGTATGACATTTGAAATTTAGAAATTATGTGGAATCATATGTGTAATTAGATGGAACAAAATAAAATCTGGACCAGATAATAAATTCTCTCAAATTCACTTATAATGAATGGAGAGGATCCTATTCTTTGTAGCACACATTTATCAATTAATCAAGACCATCCAACAATCTAATTAATTATTTTTTTTTGGATACGAGGTATCCTGCTTCACCTTTATAATGGTCTGAGTACCACGGGTTCACCATACGACTATGGTTTACCAAGCGTTGAGGTCAGAGCTTTGGGATCGACCAATTAATCTCCGGTCCAATGTCACGCATCACTCTTAGCATTGAACATTTGAGTCGCAGGCTTTGCCCAAGTGACTGGCCTTAAGAAAAATTTTGCATCTAATATGATTTAAATCTGATATTTATAAGATGATATTCCCTAAAAACTTCAAGCCTCAACCACTAGGCCAAGTCCTTCGGGTTAACAACGTAATCATTGACCCTAGTCTTCTCTCTCTCTCTCTCTCTCTCTCTAGAGAGAGAGAGAGAGAGAGAGAGAGAGCTAAATGGGATATTAGTTTAACCTAATCTCGAAATGGGTCTACTAAAATTTGAGAACTTTGACTCATCATAACTAATTGAGTTACATAACTATAAGTTTAGTCAAATCTTAATGTACAGATTGCATATATATATGAAGCTGACTGTTAATGAGTGCATGGGCCATATATGAGGTAATAGAATGCTTAAAATGGGCCAAAGTTATGGAACTTATTTATGGAAAAAGGGGCACTCTTTTATATGATTAGTTATGGTCGATATCATGAGTCTAAGAGACTCCTTTTGAAACTTTAATACAATTCCCGTCGCTTTCCGATCTTTATCAGGTGGGTGATCTTTTGTTCTTAAGCTTCAAACATTTGACATGGTGCATTACTATATAAACAACATTTCTTCATGCAATTTTTTAATATCATTACTTTTTTATAAAAGCTTAAATTGATGATCAAAAAATATAAATTTAATTATTTAATTAATATTTTAATATTTTTTAAAAACGAAGTTCAAACTCAAAACCTTTATTTTGATACCATGATAAACCATCACTTATCTCATAAACTTAAGCTAATAAATTAATAAATTTAATTATATAATTATATTTTAACATTCTCGAAAAACGAGAGATACATCATGTAAAATGGATGACCTATATTGTCAAGATTCTTTCTCACACCATCATCACTGATAGGTATTACAGTATTAGCTAGCTCTTTTTTTTTAGTAGTCTAAAAAACAAAGGTTTTGTTTGGTAATGCTTTCTGGAGAGTCTTTTTTGTTTTTTTTATTTGAAAAAATATTCTGATGTAACATAAAGGTGAAAGTAGTTTAAAGTGTTTTAAATTGTTTATTAATATTTTTGTTTTAAAAATAAAAAATAAAAAAACGTTAACAAACTAAAAGATGAAATAATAATTACTAAAAATAAAATTTAATCAATACTTAAACACTTTACTTACGAGTGGAACCAGACTAACATGTCGAACTTTGGCATACTTTAAGAAAGATGGGTGACTTATTTGACTTCATTGAGACACGATGTGACAAACTCGTGGCCGGAAGAGATGAATCAAAACGAGTTCATAGCCTTTTTATTTTTTTTTAGGGATTCTTGTTATTAAGTTGCTAAAATTTCACAAAAATTCAAGCAATTTAAGATAAGAAAATTGCGGAACTTACCAGTTCTGAATATATGAGTACTACATCTTAGACTGTCTAAAATAAGTGAACTTTTACAGGTCTCCCACATAAGTGGCCTGAATTTCTAATAATAGGAATCTTCGTCTATTTTTTGGTCAGTTTAGATAGATTTTCAAATTTATAAAGTCAATTTTCTTTTAAAGAGAATTGACACACCCTCTCCTTTTCCATGGACCATTCCCCTGCAAATCTCCCTTTCAATACCCCACCTCCTGTTAGGGATGGCAGCAATTTTTGAATGGCTTATTGTCTTTCCCCATCGTTGTTAGGAACTAAATTGATGACATGATTCCGTACTATTGATGCCATCAACTAGTTGTGCTTTCAAATATGACACTATAAAAATCTGTCCTAGTATTAACGAGCCCCTTTAGTATGATGTGATCATGGTTTAAGTCATAATCAATTTTTAGGTTATAATCATTTTAAATGTGTTTACTTATAGATCAGGATATGTCAAATATAATAGGATTTGGATAGAGCCCAGTTGCTTGTAATTTGGGTAGCTACACTAAGAGGGCACATGCAAGTTCCACCAAAAATATTTAAGTCCAAGACAAAAATTTAAGGAAACTACTATTAATAAAATACACGATTTTAAAGGTTAAATTATAATTTTACCAAACACTTAATTGAATTTTTAAAAATTTATATTTTCATTAATTATGTTTTGAAATCACAAATTTTTCAAACTACACATTTTGAAACCGTTAAACCAAATGGACATTTGTATGTTAAATAAAATAAAATGTAAAACATATAGATTTTCACTCTCATTTCTCGTTAAGCTCAAATATATCGTTTTAGAGAACAGGATCAATCATCAATCTAATTTGTTCGTACATGATCTTATACCCGGCATTATATTTAAGGATATAAAATTGTTAACTCAAGTAATGCTAGATACCCCACCAATATTTCACAAATATGTCATTAAGTTGATGTAACAAGATCTAGTTGTCATTATATAGTAATGCCAAATACCCCACCAATATTTCACAAATATGTCATTAGGTTGATGTAACAATATCTAGTTGTCATTATAATAAACTATTTATAAGATATTAACGTGATATACAGTATTTGTCTGGTTTAGCCCACTGTCTGTTCTGCCCAACCACCTATTTAGATATGTGAGTTTTATACGGATCATCTCATAGTAATTTAGACAATAAATTGTGAGAGAGTTCAAATAAAAACTACCTACAAAATAGGTGGTTGGATAATCCAAAACTTATCTAAGTAAGTAAATTTTGTATTAAATCTCTCATAATTGCTGAAATCTCACTCTCCAGTTTAATAAATTAAGTTGGAAAAAAACTTAGTTGGATAATCACACAAGCTGGAATTCATAAAAAACATTAAGAACCCATAAGAGGAAAAGAAGGGTTAATTACATTTACCCAACCGTGATTTAGATTTCAAGTGGATAGGATGTAATTTTAATCACAAGTTGCCAAATTAGATTTCAAACTAAAACGGTAGATTGTTTAAGGCCTTGTTTGGAAGCAAACTCCAATGGATTTATTGTCGTTTTTGTTTTATGAACAAATTCATACACAAGCTGAGAATTCCGTTTACGTGAAAAAACTCAACAATTTGACATTGTTTTTTTGCCATCTATGGCCTTTCAATTATTGGAATTAATGACGGCCATGATTGGGTATTTATTGCATCAATTATTTGTAGGTAAAAACCATGTGGGCTGGATAAGTGAACGTAGGTGTACTTCTTGCATCAATTATTGCTTATAAACCAGCAAGTTGGGTATTTTATTGCTTCCATTATTTGGTTTTAATGCACGTCGGTTAAAAAACATGTGGGTCGGATGTCGTTTTATTTTGTTTCATTTAATAGTGTACATAATATGACATTATTTATAATTTTTAAATGACGTATTAATATATTTATTATGTGATATTATGACGATTAAATAAAATAAAATAAAATTTTGATTATAAAATAACTCTTCTCAATCTTGTTCCATGATAATCAAGGCCAAAAACCAACCAAATTTGGCTATATGGATCGAATTCATCTGAAAAGCGTAAGAAAAATTTAGGAGTTGGGTTTAGAAAACAAAACCCAAATGAGAAATGGGTTGGGCGGCCCAAAATATGATACCTGCATGGATTTTATAAATTTTAGAAACGGATTGACTCCACTTCCAAACGATGTAATTCTCAACAGAAAGAGGACACAAAATTGTTTGGTGGCAGAGAGTTTCTAAAGCAGAGCAGACCATTTTCTCGGAAAATCAACGACAGTTTCCAGCTTCTTCCGCTTGGAACTTTTGCCGTGTTGTATTGACCAAAGTGTCTTGATAGCTGAACTAGTATGCTTGAATCGATTATACCTTGAAGTTCTAGTGTATTTGATGGTCAATCTTGAGATTGCTTAGGTATTAGATGACTAAGGCTAAAAATTACGTTTTTATTCTATTATTATCTCACTCTGTTTATGTGGCTGTGTCAATTAGTTTTTGTTAAAAAGAAAAACTAAAACTAATTATTATTGTCACGTTAATAGAATGAGATTGTAGTTTGATAAAAATGTTATTTTTAGCATTATTCGAATTAAATATGACATTTCACACATTAAGATAATCTGTTAAATAATATCAAAATTTTTAAAATATCCATTAAAAAAAAATGTAAAATTTTTCAAAGATTCAAATGTGAATATTTTTACAAATTTCTTTAAATCCTAACTAATGTCTAAATCTTTAGATTTTTTTTTTTTTTTTAAAAAATAGATATTTTAGAAATTTTGATGAACAATTACACAAGAAATATCTATCCTACGGTCAAAACCCAAACCAAATTATGATATTAAAAAAGTTTTTGTAACATCCAAAGAAAAGGTTAGTCACATTCACATTATAATTTCTTAAGGAAACTACTCAAATTACAAATGAGAGCATTTTAAGACTAACTTTCTAAAATATTACAAAAAAACACTCCTTAAGTTCGCCAATATTATTCTACGTATGGTATTAATATGTTGGTATGATACTTGCTGATTTCTATATTAGAATGGATGTTAATAAGTGCAAGAAGTTGATCATCAATCGGCCCCAAAAGGTAATTCAATCGGCTAAAAATCACGTCTTATGGAATAATGGTTATTAGTTTGAATTTCTCTCATCTCTTTTTCTCTCCTTGTGTGGACATAATAAAAAAATGAATAAAAAAAAAGTTGATCATCAAGCAACATGACACAATATGCATCGATCATGCATGCATGCCGACTGCCTTACTTAACAACAAGAATCATGTGCTTTATAGCTTAGATCGGATGGCTTATGACTTGCCAGGTGTCAACCACCCGAGAAGCCCACCTGTAAATGCCACTTGTATGACTTTTTTTCTTTTGTTTTTTTGGGTACGACAATGTTGTGTTACCGTTAAAAGGAGGGGATATATGCCAAGCTTCCAAAGACTGCAAAGCGGGCAAAGTAAGCTTAATCTATGAATGAACCTTTGCCACTGTGGCCACTTCGCATTGATGATGCAGAAAAAAGAAACACAAACAGAAACAAGAAACAGAAGGAGCTTAATTCGGTCCAGAAAAAGTCTCTCTCTCTCTCTCTCTCTCTCTCTAAAAAAAAGTCTACTTTTTGAACCAAGCAATCACGGGAGGCCCCTGAAATCTGTACTGCCAAAGGGCCTAATCCTTTTGATTCCTACTAGAGCCAACCGTGAAAATCTGCAACCTCTTCTGTCTTTCTCTGGAAAATCTTCATTTTCATGAATTTTCTCTTCCTTCCATTACAATCCTTGATACCATGAAACCCCATTATCTTTCTCTCTCTGTTTTTCGTTCCCATATATATTTTCATGAAGTTTTCACCGATTCATTACCGCTTTGATATAATAAAGGTACAAATGCTTGGCATAAAAATCTGTCTTTTTTGGTTTATTTCTGAAAAACTCGATAGGTAGTCTTCGATCTCATAGTTTTTTACTAATAATTCATGAAAACCCAGATTTATTTTTCATTTCTCTTCGGAACCCATGTTTCTGAATCAGTTCATGCACTTCCTCAAATCAATTCACACATTCAGAAGGAAAATTCCTTTGGAATATTGTTTGCTTTGATACAATATTCTCTATAATTTCACATAGCCATTTCATATTCAAAGTTTACGGAGCTCGCCAAGAGCTTCAATGGCAGCCTCGTGTTTCCACAAGCTTCGCCTTCGAAGGTCGAAGAGCAAACATTTTTCAATCCCTTCCTCGTCCAAGACCCAGTTCAATTCTGACATGGAAAATATGGAAAGAAGGAGATGTGATAGCCTGGAATCATGGTCTATGATATTGGATTCAGAGAATGTGGAGACTTGGGAGGTATCAAGGGAGGATCAGGAGGAATGGACCGCCGATCTTTCACAGCTGTTTATCGGTAACAAATTCGCTTCAGGAGCACATAGTAGAATTTACCGTGGAATTTACAGGCAGAGAGCCGTGGCTGTAAAAATGGTTAGGATTCCAAACCAGAAGGAGGAGACAAAAGCCTTAGTGGAGCAGCAATTTAAGTCTGAAGTTGCCTTGCTTTCACGTCTCTTTCATCCAAATATAGTGCAGGTAAGCTTTCATGCTAAAGTTTTTTTTTTAAAAATTACAATCTAGTACAATTAAAATTGTTATCACTGATTTTTTTTTTTTCAAATGAAATTGCTTATGGAATTCTGTTATGCTCAATTAAAAGCTCAAATTTTCAGGGTATCCTACTAAGTTCATCAAAGCAGTTGGCCCAACTGTCCTTTGTCAGCTAGAATTCCTGATTTCACTTAATTTTGGGCCATAATTAATAAAAAAAAGACCTTTCCCTCTGCCTTTTCTCAGTACTTCAATCCACATCCCCTTTTATCTTCCTTTCAAATTCTCAGAGTTTGTGTTTGTGTTAGAAATTTTCCATTCATCCAACATTCTCTTTGTTTATAATGAAGGGCTCGTAAACTGAAGAGCTTTACTCCCAAATTGCTGATTCATCTTCTTTACAGTTTATTGCAGCTTGTAAAAAGCCTCCTGTTTATTGTATTATCACTGAATACATGTCACAAGGAACTCTGAGGATGTATCTTAACAAGAAAGAGCCATACTCTCTTTCAACAGAAACAATACTGAGGTTAGCTCTTGACATATCACGAGGAATGGAATATCTTCATTCACAAGGGGTGATCCATAGAGATCTCAAATCAAATAATTTGCTTCTTAATGATGAAATGAGGGTTAAGGTGGCAGATTTTGGTACATCATGTCTTGAGACACAGTGTCAAGAAACTAAGGGAAACAAGGGAACTTACCGTTGGATGGCGCCTGAGATGATCAAGGAGAAACCTTGTACTCGGAAGGTTGACGTGTACAGTTTCGGGATTGTGCTATGGGAGCTCACAACAGCTTTGCTTCCCTTTCAAGGGATGACCCCTGTGCAGGCTGCATTTGCAGTGGCTGAGAAGGTCAGACAGCTATATCTGAAATGCAATGTCATACTTCTCTGCCCTCGAATTTCTGATGCCTTTCTTTAAGAACTCCTATTTAGTTCTAAGTTTCTTGTAACTTTGGATGTCTGAGCTTCCCTCTTGGTTGAATTGATCAAAATAGTAAAACTAGCTAGACTGTTAAAGCATTAGTTACCTGGTTGATTTCCCATTTACTTACCAAAACAAAAAGTTTGGCTTTTATACTCACTCCTATTCTTTGGACATAAATGCCAAAAAGAATTTTTGTATTGTTCTGTAGTCTATACTATCTATTGGCAAATTAATGAGTGACTACTATTTGGTATGTGATTAAACAAGGCAAAATAGCCTTAATAACCATTACTCTATTTTCTTTTTTTATATAGAAGACCAAAGAAGCATACTCAGTTATTACAGTTACTTAGCACTGGCACATGTAATCTGCTGTCTGCAAAGATCTGCAGGCTGTTAAAGGCCTATACTAACTGAAGGCAGAGGAAAAGGAAAAATCCTTGCGGTATATCTAGTTTTCATAGTTAGTCATGTTTTGTCCATGTCTACTGGAGTTTTAGAGCTTTTTTTGTTTTTTTGCTTTTTTTCATTGGGAGTTTGAGAGCTTTCAGTATGAACATTATGGCCATGAAGTTCTACAAATAACATGAAGAAAGATGTGTTTTTTTTTTTCATGGCATAAGGTGTTTAATGTGCTCTGCTCCAACTCTCTTGCAGGACCCTTTACCAGCGTGCATATAGGGCCCTTCTGGCCTAGAATTTTTATCAAAAGGAAGACATAGACATATTGAATTGCGCATGTTCTTCCTTCTATATTTATTAAGAAAATGGAAAGGCATGCAGTTACATTTTACTTGTCTCAAAACTTGGGCACTGTGAGACAACTAGATGCTAATTTTCTTTCTTATGTCTAAATTGAATGGCAGAATGAGCGACCTCCACTACCAGCTAGTTGTCAGCCTGCACTTGCACACCTTATCAAGCGCTGCTGGGCACCAAACCCCTCGAAGCGGCCGGATTTCAGTGATATTGTTTCTGCTTTGGAGAAGTATGATGAGTGTGTCAAGGAGGGCCTTCCCCTTACTCACCACTCGAGGCTGGTCAGCCGAAAGGCCCGAAACATTCTTGAACGCTTGAAAGGATGTGTATCCACGAGCAGCTCGTCCATACCTGTACATGCCTGACTCCATTAGAAGGTATTATTATTGCCCCCCTATTTAGGTAAACATGTCAGTGGATTAAACAGTACATAATGTTCTTTTCAACTAGCTATTGTGACTGTATTTGAAGACTATAAGGTTGGTGTTCCGCTGTAGGCATACCAGTCTACTCCACAAGGAGTGATTGGACCTTGGACCCCCATTTGGTAGTTCCCCCCACTTTCAATAAGCTGACTATATGTGCTTGATTTTCTGTACAATTACAAAATATACCCAAAAATTTGGAAAAAAATAAAAAATAAAAAGAGAGTAAATATGCTGCATTGATATCTACCCAAGTAGGAGCTACCAAATGGTGGGTCTAATTCTTGTTGGTATGCCCTAATCTTATTAGAGTGCAGAAGAGTATTTTGATTTCCTTACTTTAGTTATTGCAATGTATAAATGATGTTAGTGTTCTAAATATTAACTGATTTGATGCATTATCCTTGTTCTTCTTTTAAAAAGCCTGTTTTGTTTCAATTGATGTCTAAGGTTTGATTTATATACTATGTGGATTTTTGCTTAAACTTCTCCTAGACAAGAAGACACTCTGAAGTCTGAAAAGCAAGACCTCCTGGAGGTGAAAAAATCCTGCAGGCCAGGCCTAACATTAAATCTTTGTCCAAACTCCAATATGTTGAATGGAGGACCCACAATAGGTCCAACCCACTAGCATTCATCTTGACCAGACTTAGGTTGTCGACTTGTCTCTCAAGAAGAAAAATTGTTAATGGTTTTATTTTTTATTTTTTGTGTTTTATGTGAGAAAGTTGAGAAGTGTTTTTGGTGAATTCTATATTTGAGAAAATGTTTGTGTGATTCACTTAAGAAAATGGTTTAGGAAAACTCTTTGGAAAGTCTTGTGTTTTCAAAGAAATAAATATTAAACATGTTTATTTTAAGAAAACACAAATATGTGTGGAGCTATTATTTAAAAAAACAGAAAGAGAAAAAAAAAAAAAAGGATAGTAGCTATGCAGTCACTTTCAATGGAAGAGGTCTATTGAGCCACCCCTATCTGACAAAGGTGGCCATGCAACCACCCCTCTCCTCCGTTGGGATAGTTATGTGGCCACTTCTCTTTTTTTGAAATTAATAATTCAACCCTTACACCTAACATATTAAGCACATGCTTTTTTTCAAAATATTCGTATAAAAAAGTGTGTTCTACTTTATATTTTAAAAAGATATTTGTGTTTTGAAAGTGAATTATTTTCTAATGTTTTGAAAAAAAAAATGTTATTTTTGGTTTTGAAAAGATGAAACCGTTATAAAATCATATCAAGATTTTCAAAAGTCAATCATAAGTGAAAAGAGAAATCTCATTTGTTAAAATTTTTCTTCTCCATCTTCTTTTTTTTTTTTTTTCTCAAAACAAAAATATTAACAAACAAATCAAAATATAAAACATTCCTAAAAACACAAAAACACAAAAAAAAAAAAAATAGTGGGTCACTCAAACAATTGCTCCTAGGATCAAGCAACCAAAAAACAGTGCAGAAAACAATTAACAAAATAATCAGCGAGAATGAGTTAAATAAATGTCTCGGCTCATTTAGTAAACAAGAGAGACCACAAAGAGCTGCAAGTCAAGGCAAAACAAAGGGCTCTATAATACCTTCCGGAACCATCGCAAGGAGAATTATAACAGAACATGCATCGAAATAGACCGGAACGAAGTCATCGAACAGAAGCCACACCACATTTAACTCAAGCTGGATGGAAAAGTTTCCACCATAAAAATAAATACAAAGGGAATAGCTAAAAAGCAGCAAAAAAAACAAAATACAGCAGCAACGGCGGTGGAAGGCAGCAACAGGGAGGCGTGGGAAGAGCACTGCTTCTGGGAGGCAGGCGCCTGGTGGTTGGATGGAGGCGCGGTGGAGGTCGTCATGAAGCAGATGGTAAGGCTTGTTTGTGGACTGGACGACATATCGGACTTTGAAAAAACGTCATCTAAAAAAATAAAAAAAAAAACTCCAAAACCAAGAATGAGAGTGACAGTTGGTGGCCGGTGGGCGAAAAGACGGTAGAGAACGACAGATCTGTGAAGGAGGGGAGATGGGAACGCCATAACCAAAGCTCCACAAAGATGTTGATGTGGAAAAATAAAAAACAGTTTTCAAATGTCAAATCAAAATACTTTTTCAACCTAAATAGAAAAAAGCAACCCCCCACACAAACAGTAACAACAAAAGTTACAAAACAATAGTGTTGATGGAGGAATCTGCACCCAAAGCTGCTATTAGTCAACCTTAATCATTGATCGGTGGCCATGTCATCGGATCTCGTATCTATAACATACCCATAAGATCAAAATTGTCAAGACCCTATTTTATGGTTCCTGCTTACCCCAGAGCCCTTTTTGTAATCTTCAAAGTTGATCATCAATATTGTTCATCCTTGCTAAAGTTGAGCTTGAATTATGCACGATTTGCAACAACTACGTGCAAGATAACAACCATGAATCCACTTGATAAATCCAAGTAATTGGCCTCCAAGGTGAGTAATTTTGCCCATGGAGTTCGATCGAACCAAAGACACTCTGCCAAATCGAGGCGTGTATTTTTACTCAATTGGGAGTCTGATAGAACTACCTCAGTTAAACCTTTTAATAAACTATAGGGAAAAATTAACATTATTATTAAAATTAAAACATTTAACTTTAGATTTGTCCATGAAATTGAACAAGGGAGCAAGTTGATAAACTGTTCTTGATATTGGCTTTGCAAAGTGAGATTAAGCTTGTCCTTATGTCCATGTAAAGGAGCACAAGACCGAGTCAAACACGTCGGGTTGATTTTTAGAAAAGCTCTAAGTGCCTGCCACATACTCTAACGTGAGCTTTAAGTTTCTAGGGGCAACAAAAGCTCAAGTTAATGTGGATGTGTTTTGTCTTTGCTTGGATTCGTTTGACAATTCCGTTCTCACCTATTCCACCGTTTGTTTTTATCTTTTGTTTTCTCCAATCAAAACAAAACTAATAATAAAACTCAAACATAAAATATTCTTAAAAAATCTAAAAATAGTTTTCAACTTTATGTCATACTGAAACATTATTTCAAAGTACTACATGTGACGGTAGTTTAATGATTTCAATAAATTTTTAAGTGGTTGAACATGCATTAAGATTTGAGTTTGATTCTCGCAATAAATTTTTTTTAGCCTATTACTGTTAGTCACCATGAATACTACTGATACCTTAGTGAGGCGGGTGTTAAGTTATGGCTTAGTCGGTCTTGAGAGAGCGCCTACGGTTTCTTTCGTCTAGGCTCCTTCTAAGCAGCGCCCCGCGGGTTGGGTGCTATTATGGTCACACCCAGCTATGATAGCTACAATTAACCTTCCCCTCCAATTCTTTTTTTTCTCCAAAAAAACAATTTCAAAGTTTTTTTTTTTCTTTTCAAAATTGAGTTGAAAGAAATTTCTCAATCTAGTCTATTAAATTGATATTTATTTTTAGAGCATTTAATTTTTATATGATCTTTAATATGATTATTAGAGAATTCTAAAGTGTTTTAATAACAGATATCAATTTTCCTTTAACCGGTCTTTCCTTATTGAATTAAAAAAAAAAAACAGATATCAATTTAATAAATTGAGTAAAAAATATTTTTCTCAACCCAATTTAGAAGAATATATTATCGTATGCAAAAAGTCTTAAAACTTACATTATTGATAGTTAGTGATTAGCGTAATCTCTTGAAAAAGCTTTACTCAATTATTTAATCAAGGCACACTAATACTTATTGGTCAAGTTTGGCGAATACGCGTAGAATCAAACAATAGTTTGATCGTGTAGTCATGTAAGTATGTAAGCATTGACTTGTTTAGCCAAAAAATAAAAAAAAAAACAAAAACAAAAACAAACCGCTAAAGAAGCAGGAGCTTGATATTTTTGTTTCAACAATTGAGCAAATTTATTAGTAAGCTCAACTTGAGATTTTCAAATTGAAACTTTATACCATCTTGCTTCCCTACAACAAAGCTTACATATTATTGTCTGGTTGTTGATGTGGCATTTTTATTGACATGGCGAGTGTTGCGCCACGCCACTATGACATGGTTGAACTGATATTGTGCGAGTTGGACACATGTCCTAATATAATAAGCCTACATATTGTTGTCCATGGTTACAAACCCTAATTGAAGTGGTATGGAGAGAGCGATTTGATAACGAAACCTCTAAAAAATTTTCCTAAACAAAACAAAAAAAGCTCTCTACCTGTCGTGTCTTGTGACTAATATAAGATCAACTAAGCATCATCAAAAGAGCCAATTGTCATTAACAAAGGGAAATTGCAGACAGTGGTTATCAAGGATCTATCTGTATTATGAGGGCCTCCAAGTGACACGTGTATGGTGATGCTGAAGTAGATGCATGTGTGGTGAGGTTTGGAAGGGGAATATGTGCTAGGGCTACCGAGACTTGACCCGATTGTTCCCACTTTTTGTATTTATTGGCCCAACTCAAAGCTGGCAGCTCCACATTTCAAAGATGCCCTTCCCAATTCAATTCCGATATTAATATTTTAAGTCAAGGAACAAAGATAAAGATATGGGTGCAAAATTTCATGAACAAATATATTCTGTTTCTTTTTTACTAAATTACCCATACACCCTTCAGCTGTAATGTCCTCAATTTTGAATAGACGAAAGATTTTTTTTCTCAATCAAGATTCCCTTAAATTGACATGTATTTTTGTTTATAATTTTAAATATATATAATAATTTTAATAATCACGTGTTCTAAATACATTTTAGTTTAATCCAAATGATTCATTAGGCAATAGCTTTTACATGTACGGATTGATTTGCAGCTCTTTTTTTTTTTATTTTTTTATATTGAAATTTGAAGTTGGGTTTAGTGACATCACATGGATCACGCATGGTGTTGGAAATGAAAGATTTTTAAGACTGCTCTCCACCTAATCTATATTTAAAATTTAATAGAATTTACAATCTTGCAGATTCGTCTCGATGCTAAAAATATACAATTTTCATATTTAAATGAAAGATTATTTTTTTTTGAGTTAAAATTATTGGACAAAGTTTTCTTTTAAATTGGGTTGAAATAATTTTTTTTAACCAAGTCTATAAATAAGAAATGGAAATGCATGTGATATAATATGATTGGGGAATATTCACAAACCCCCCCTGAACTGTCATGCTTTTTCATCCCTCCCTTAAACTTCAAAACCTCTCAATTTAGTGTATTTAAGGTTTCAATTTTTGCAATCCCCCTCCCGTCCGTAGTCAATTCTGTTAAGATAGACGGTCAAAGGGAAATAACTTTTATGCCCCTAACTTTTTTAAAAATTACCAATTTACCCTTATTTTCGAATAAAAAATTATTAAAAAAAAAATTTGTTTGGTCAGACCCGGGTCACGGGACCCAGCCGTGGGTCACCCGTGACCCACGCTGGGTCACAACGTGACCCAACGCGGGTCACGTTTGATTGTGACCCAGCGTTGGGTCACGCCGTGACAGCCGCCTGGGTCACCAGACCCACGGCGGGGTCACAACCAAGCCCCGCCGTGGGTCTGGTGACCCACGGCTGGGTCACGGCGTGACCCAACGCGGGTCACAACGTGACCCAACGCGGGTCACGACGTGACCCAAGCTGGGTCACGTTTGGACCCAGCCTGGGTCACTAGACCCACGCGGGGTTTGGTGGTGACCCCGCCGTGGGTCTGGTGACCCACGGCTGGGTCACGTTGTGACCCAGCGTTGGGTCACGCCGTGACCCAGCGTTGGGTCACGCCGTGACCCAGCCGGGTGCACCAGACCCACGGCGGGTCACAACCAGACCCGCCGTGGGTCTGGTGACCCACGGCTGGTCACGCGTGACCCAACGCTGGTCACAACGTGACCCAAACGCGGGTCACGACGTGACCAAGCTGGGTCACGTTGTGACCCAGCCGTGGGTCACTAGACCCACGGCGGGTCTGGAGTGACCCCGCGTGGGTTGACCACGCTGGGCACGGCGTCCCAGCTTGGTCACGTCGCGACCCGCGTTGGGTCACGTTTGGACCCAGCGTTGGTGTCACGCCGTGACCCAGCGTGGGTCACGCCGTGACCAGCCGTGGTCACCAGACCCACGGCGGTCACACCAGACCCCGCGTGGGTCGTGACCACGGCGGATCACAACGTACCCAGCGTGGTCACGGTTGCCCACGCTGCGGGGTCGCGGCTGACCCACGTTGGGTCAGGTGACCCAACGTGGTCACTTTTTTTTAAAAAAAAAATTGAAAATGAAAATATTAAGATAATTTGGTAATTTAACACCCTTCAGTTAGGTTTAACGAAAAATCCTAGAGAGGGGGATTGCAAAAAATTGAAATTAAATACACAAATAGAGAGGTTTGAAGTTGAGGGGGGATTGCATAAAGCATGACAGTTCAGGGGGGGTTGTGTGAATTCCCCATAATAATATTATAGGTGAAAGCTTATCATCTACTCATGTCATTCTCCTATCTTTTTACTTTTTAAAACTACCATTGGATCTGTGGTTCCCATGTGTATACAATCATGGAGACCACAGATCCAATGGTGATGATAATTTTTAGGAGGATGATAGAAGGATTTGAATAAATATTCTAACATTTCCCTATCTATATATATACTTTTAATAAAGTATATAATTTTTACATATATTTTAGATATATCAATTTAATAGACTTTTAACCCAATGAGAGAAAAAAACTTCATCCGAAATCATTTAGACACAGTGTTTGAAGGCCTTTTTCTTAATGCATATAATTCTAAACGCTTTTCATCTCTTTTTGTGTATTTTATCAAATTGAGTTATCGCTGAATGAATCCAATCGTCCAGAGTGAGATTTTATGTTATTAGGTTGTCCAAATTTTTATGAGAAAGGGTTGTGAGCATGGGCGGAACCAACCCACAATGCCTCCAAAATTATTAAAAATTTCTAAAAATTATTAAAAATTGTCCGATGTAAAAGCATAAATTTTGAAGATGACTAAGCTTCATAAAGCAAAACCTGAGTAAGCAACGCACTAAAAACCTAACATCAGCACCAAAATAGAGTGTTCTATGGAACTATTTGGGTGGGGTTATGGGGTACAACACATACAGCGGATTACTCGATAAAACTAAAACTAAAAAAATTAGGCATGTTTGGGTACTTTTGGCTATAAAAATAGTTTGTCTTTAAAATGGGGTTGAATTGATTTCAAACAATTATGGAAAAAAAAATAAATAAATAAATGGCCTTGGGGAACAACGAAAAGAGGTTTGGACTCGAGCATTAGTGGGACTTTTCAGCTACCTTTGCTTTAATCGAAACCTTGCTTTTGCCGACCTCGTCAATTGCGACACCAACCTATTGCATCACTTTCTTTTTTTTGACCACTATAGCCCTCTGTTTTTCAAAAAATGTGAGGATAGTATACATAAAATTAGTGAATTAAAATTAAAAAATTTAAATTTATTTAA
Source organism: Betula pendula (assembly GCA_900184695.1). Classification (NCBI taxonomy): domain Eukaryota; kingdom Viridiplantae; phylum Streptophyta; class Magnoliopsida; order Fagales; family Betulaceae; genus Betula; species Betula pendula. The sequence continues at coordinate 439,097 of FXXK01000300.1, forward strand.
TTAAATAAATTAAATTAAAATTATTTTATATAATTTTATAATATATCTTGACACAATTTAAATTTGACATGTAATATTTAAGGTTAATAATTTTTTACACGACTTGATGAATTTGACATAAATTCAATATAAAATTAGTAAGTTAATTTTAAATGATCTGATCTATTTAATTAAATAAGTCAAATTAAAATTAAAATATATAATTTTATACTTACACATCAACACTATCTAAACCCGACACGAAATATGAATTGTGACTATAAGAATGAACCACACGTAACATGCATTTAAATGACTAAATGATTAGTTCCGAATATATTGTTAAATATAATAATAGAAAAAATTTAAATTATAATAAAAGTCACCGTAGATTTGCTGTAGTAAAAAAAAAAAGAAGTAAAAAATTAGATAAAACTTAAGTTAGTTTTTCACTGACCAACTTATGTAACTTTTTTCACTAAAAGTAAGACAAACTAAAGACAGTGACGGGGCTTGCTATGATTCTCTAGCCAGAGCAAACATTGATGGAAATTCATGCGTGTCCGGGATTTCCAGCATTTACGACAAAATTCAGGGACCATTTTGCCGAGTCAGACCTTTTAAGGATAATAAAGCTGGTAGCTAAGCCAAGATTCAAAACGACACGGTTTCATGCCTCCAAAACAACGAAACGGGCGCCGATTTCTTCCCCCACCTTTGCACCGAAAGATACTTCACCTGGCAAACATGTTTTAATGTTCCAAAGGAAAAAAACAAAAACCAAAAACCCCGCACGAAAAGCAAATTATATCAAAGAGTTATGCTTGTCTTAGTATCTTTCTCCTAGTCTTTTTAATACATACGAAATGAGTTATTTATTTTTTAAGAATAATGTTTATGTATTTACTTCATATCCTTCTCAGAGTCCTTTATATATCAAAAGAATTCTCACCGAAAAGGAAAAAAAAAAAAATTCATTTTTTCACATTTATTGAAAATAGTAATACTTGTATATGGATCCGGCTGATGCGTATTTCTACTACCGCATATCTGCGGTACTTCAAACCAAAGGCTGAGATTCAGCTTCGGTTTTTTTAACCCAAAACAGACAGCTGTAACCCAACCTTTACACATGCCGTTTCCTTTCCGTCAAACAAACAGAGAATGAAAGTATCTTCTTCTTTTTTTTGTTTTTTTTTTTACTCTCTCTGCTACGCAGTCTTCTTTCCTCTGCTTGGCAAAATCTTCTTTCTTCTGCTCTTTGATTAGAAAACAAAAATCCTAAAACGGATCAAACCATTTTTTTTGTTTGTCGTTCCAGCACGTCTTTTTTTTTTTTTTTTTTTTTTTTTTTTCTTTCAAAAACCAATACCCGACGAGAAGCAAAATGCCTTGGACTTGGACTTGAAGCCCTCACGGATAAACGAACTTGGACTTGAAAACTTCGGCAAGGCTCTCTTTCTCGACCTCTTCTTTTTGTTATTTTACACCATCACTCTCAATTACTTCCTGTAATCAGGTCAATGATAATGCACAATCAGCAGGTGCAAAACAGAGTGCTAAACTCCTCCCTGCAGCTGCCGCTAACAGGCTGCAGTTACTACAGATGCAACAGATAATGAATTATATATTGCTGATGTCGTGAATCAAGGAGCAAACGGCTAAGTCAAGAAGCCGTTCCGTAGGTGGAAAGGATAAATCCCAGCTTACGGAAAATTCCAAAACTAGCCGTAACAATTACTGTTCACGGCGATTTTTGCCTTGAAGTCTGAAATATCTCACACTGCTTGTTTCAGTGACAAACGTGATTTCTTCTTTGAGTTTCTGCTGTAAATCCGTAAAGCCATTCACTTGCTACAAGATTGTCATGGTGTAAAGATATCACTCTATTCAACCAAAAAAAAAAAAAAGTCATCACTTTCTTTTCTTCCGGACCGCCGATCTGTGTCAAGGACTCCAGAACTTGGACTTGAAAACTTTTGTTTTCTAAGCAAAGAGCAGAAGAAAGAAAACCGCGTAGCAGAGACAGTTTGAGGGAAAAAAAAAAAAAAAAACAAAACGAAACTTTCATTCTCCTGTTTATTTGACGGAAGGAAACGGCATATGCAAAGGCTGGGTTACAGCTGTTCTTTTTGGTTTAAAATACCAAAGGCTGAATTCAGCCTTTGGTTTGAAGTACCGCAGATATGCGGTAGTATAACTACTGCATATAAGCGGATCCCTTGTATATATACTCTTTGTCTTTCTTATAGTACTTTGGTGGTACTTGTAGAATATGTTTTTTACTTTTTTTTTAAAAAAGCAGATAAGTTTTAATTTTTATTTAAAAAATAAAAAACACATTTCAGATATATGAAAGACTATAAAAAAAGACATAAAATAAATACTCAAACATTACTCTATGAAAAATGTAATTGCAGTTTCATTTTTATTATGTTTTTTCTCTTTTCCCCTTCAAATTGTTCGTGTATGGAATCATAATTAACCAACAAAAGCTTCATATTTCAGCTACCACCCCATGAAAAGCAAATTATATCAAAAGAACCCCCACCATAAAAGGAAAGAAAAAAAAAAAATCAACTTCCACCTTTATTGGAAAAATGTAATTGCAGTTTTTCATTTTTATCATGTTTCTTTTCTTTCCCCTTGAAATAGTTCATGGATGGAATCATAATTAACGAAACAAAAGCTTCATATTTAAGCTGCAAAAATGTACTTACGGGCAAAGTTCCAAGTGCTTAATTGATCACTGCCCCAAACCCAACAATTTAATGTTTGATTGCACTGAGAAACACAAGAAGGTGATCTTTCAACCAAAAACTTAATTTCCATATTTGATGGAAATTAGCCAGATAATAACTTCCTAAAATTATTCGTATTCACAGAAAAGATAGAAACCCACAATAACAGGAACATCAATTTGGATGTCTTGGTTCGAACAAAACCATTCTTGATGATCCAAAATTACACTACCCATTTTTACACTGTAAAAGGGTAATATACAAAAGATAATTAAAAAGAAAAAATAGAGGGAGATCGGTGATAGATAAAAAAACAAAAAAAGAAATAAAATTAAACCCACCTTTTTATCTCTCTCTCTGTTTTTCCTTCACTTTCCCCCCTCCAATTCATTGGCCCCAAACACCCCAAATCCTCTCCCCAATGAAACTCACAAACCTTCTCACCGACCCTCTATCCAACCCTTCCTCTCCATCACCATCACGGCCACCACCACCAAAGCTCTCATGCCCACTGTTGCTACTCTCTCCACCCAACTCGCCCGACTCGCCCGACCCGGAACTCGCCTCCGACCGCTTCAGCTCACCCGACTCGTTGTTGCACCCTCTCTTCCTCCTCTCCTTCCTACCCTTCCCTTTCTTACTCTGCGCCATGAGCTCCGCCTCAAACGCATCAATGATTTCGTGTATAGCTTGGCGATTCGGCGACGAGTCCCACCTGACCCAGTAACTCGTGTAGCACCGGAAACAGTTGCAGTTGAACTGAGGAGGGTGATCGGCGCCGGTTCCTCTCTGGGTGGTGGTGGTGGTGCTCCTCCGCCGGACGTTAAAGTTGACGGAGCTGTTGGAGCAGGAGAGGAGGTAGGCCAGCACTTCACGGTCCTCGGGTGAGAGAGCCGCCGTCAGGGTTAGGATCGTGGCGGGTAGGAAGGACAGGTGGTCGGAGATGATTGGCGGTGACGGATGGACGGTCCCTCTGCGGTACAATTTCTTCATAGTTAAGGTTTTCAAAGAGAGAGATGTCTGAGACAGATTTGGACTTTGAAAGGTTGATGAGGTTATATTTTTCTCAGAAATAGAGAGAGAGAAGAGCATCGAAATTGGTGACGTATAATAGGTGGTGATGAATGGGGAGGATCACGTGCGACGCAGGACACAGTCGAATAGATACGGATCAGATTTTTTTTTTTAAATTTTTTATAGAAAATTTTATCATTCCAACGTATAATACTTAGTTATAATGATTAAGATAATCGAGACAATCGATCAAGAAAGGATTAATAATCCATTAGAAATAGTAAGTAGTGATGATATAGAGCTTATAATGATTAAGATCTTTTAGATTTTATAAAATAATCCTTTAATAATTATTTTTACAAATATGATCAAAGTTTAATATTTTAATTTTGATATTAACTATAGAGTAATTATATAGATAAGTCTGGGCTGATTAAACATTAAGGTTATGTTTGGTACGTGAAATGGCTATTCCATGGAATAACTTATATTAAAAATGAAATGAGTAGAGTAAATTAGCTTTGGAATAACCATTCCAATAGCCATGATGAAATGACTATTCTTTCAATTGAGGAAATAATTATTTCTCTTAAGTTGAAAAGAATGGTTATTTCCTCAATTAAATGAATAATTATTCATTCATGACCATCGAAATGACTATTTCAAAGCTAATGCATTACACTCATTTCATACTTGATAAAGGCTATTCCATGGAATAATCATTCCTCATACCAAACATGTCATAAATCAGTCCAGGCTATTTGAGATTAAAAAAAAAAAAAAATTCTGAAATTTGACAGTGGACCCATGAAACCACAAAGAAAAAGTTTAGACTGATTTACTGTTCAATCAGCTCAGACTTATATATATCATCACTCATTAACTATATATCATTAAGTTAAAGTCAGATTAAAATTATTTAATTACAAATAACAATTAAATTTTTAAAAATGTTAGTCTAGAATAATTATCATAAAAATCTAGAGATGTTATGATTATGATCGATTGGACATAATTTTTATGTTGGACGACTGAGATTCGTGCTGTGATGAGATGAGATGGGACCTATCAAACTTTACAATAAAGCGTGCTGAGAAATAAAACATAATAAATCTGCCCAAATTTACTTACCAGATTTTTCCTTCCTTGCTCCCCTCTTCACACGGCTGGCCAATGGCCATTAATAGGGCAGACCTTAAATTATTTTTCCAAATAATATTATTGTTTGCAAAAACCTATGAAAAGGAGGGGACCTAACCTATGTATGGAAAAATTAATATATTCAACCCATTATAGACTTATATGTTTAACCTTAATTAGGGTTATAGGCTCTAACTGTTTTTCGGATATAGATCTATTATAATTTTTTTAAAATTGTAAATTCTAAATAATTCAAATTATTTTTTGTATCGGACGGCGTAAAATATATTATTTATTAAAAAAATAACATGTTATCAGAGAATTGAATACTGCGCTTTATGCCGTAAAAAACTCTAAGCAAAAAAATTGTCTTTTGACTTACTGAATAAAAAGTATTTCTTCAAAAGTGAAAAAAAAAAAAGTAGTTTATTTTTTTTGGCTATCTCGGTAACATACCACATTTTTAATAAATAATATTTTTCAAGCTGTTTGATGTAAAGAACGATATAAATTTACATAATATGTGAATCTACAATCTCATATATCTTGATTCTTGTTTTTCACCTCTACCTCTAGCAAGAATTCAATTCCTACACAGTTTAACATGTATAAAACCTAATACTTCAATGATCATCCAACAATATTTGGGCCTATTATTTTATGGAATAATGTTTGTGCATTTACTCTGTATCTTTTTAGTACATATGAACTAATTTTTTTATTTTTTAAACAAAAATTGGGACCCACTTGTTCTTCTCAAAAAATTAAAAAAGTTAATTCATATGTACTAAAAAGATACTAAAAAAGACATAAAACAGATGCACAAGCATTACTCTATTTTATAATATATGTTCAATCCGTTTAACAAACTAAAACCCAAAATCGATGTCACCCTAATTAATAAATATTATGATATATGCTTATAAACATTAAGATCTTTTAGATTTTATAAAATAATTCTAATGTGCAATACTTTAGAGTTTTTAATAATGATTTTTACTGATATGATAAATGTTTATTATTTAATTATTTTAAATTTTAAATTTTACCAAATTTAAATAATTCTTATTATTTAATTATTTTAAATTTTAAATCTAACCAAATTTAAATAATAGAATTATCGATGATTTGATGATCTATTAGACATGATTTTTTTTTTTATGGTGTTGGACGGCTGAGATTAATGCAGTGATGAGATGGGACCTACCTACAAGGATCAGCTTCCCCCTATGCATATTTTCATACGTTGGGGGTTTTGGTTGGTGGGAGAGGGAGAGGGGATTGGTCGTGACTCGGGCTTTTTTACTCATTTGAGTCAACCTCCGGCATGTGTTAGGTTGCATCGGCCAGCGGCCACCCATGCACCTGGACTCCTTTTTTTGACTTCTTCTTTTTAACCCTTCACACCATTGATCACAGTGTCTCGTATATTTTAAATGTATTTTAAAAATAATATTTAAATAGTATAAAAAAATAATAAATACTTAAATGAATTGCGTGTTCTAAAGATAAATATGAGTTTAAGAAAAATCTTCTAATCTAGTTTGGAAGAAAAATTTATCCTTTTTATGTTGCCTTGTCTGTATTTGGGAAAAACAAAATTATGGGCATATATTGGGGTTAGATTTAGAGGTCAATATAACTAAATTAAATTATTAAATCCAAATACTCATGATAGTAATTACATTGACAAGCTTTTCGCTATTTGATCTTCTGGTTGAATGAATGAAGGAAAAGAGGGAGTTGGCAAAACAATTAGGACAGTTTTTTTTTAAACTGAATGAAAGGAAATTTTTTTAAAACGCTCTGTATTAAACTGATATCTATTTTTAATTAAATTATGTAATTTTTATATGTATTTTTAAAAATACATGTAAGAATTACATATTTTAAGGACATATATCAATTTAATAAGTAGGATGAAAAAATTTCACCAATCCAAATTGTAAAAAAACTTTGTCCAATCAAATAAGGACTTTAAAATTGCAGTTAAATTTGAAATTAAGCAAATAAAGTTTGAAATTGCTCTCTCTCTCTCTCTCTCAGGCACTCATATAAAACATTTAAAAAAAAATTAAGATCATGAAAAGTTGGGTAAGTGTTGACAACATGAGGAGCTTTGGGACATTAGAGATTGAAGTAATCAGAGGGGTACGAAAAAAATAAAAAATAATAAGTGCAGATTGAGTTATAATCTTTAACATTGAAAAAAACAATAAAAAAATAAAATAATGGAGCGTGCTTACGGATAAGTCAAATCTCCTCAAATTTGCCATTTGGATTAAAGCCCTTTGGTCGACCGTACTTGCCCATTGGTATGTGTAATATACTTTGCTCTTTTTTTTTCTTTTTTTTTTTTCCCCTAATTGTACTATACTTTGCTTTAATATATATATATATAGAAACTCTTTTGACTTTTGAGTACTCACTTTGCTTTCTTTTTTTTTTTTTGTCCTACGAAAATGACAATGGGATCGGCTACCATTAAAAAAGTAAGGAAAATTATGTAATTATTTAAAAGAATGTGAAATTTGTTTTTAAAGCGTGTGTGATATGTAAGAATCACATATTTTAAAGTGATATATTAATTTAAAAAAATTGAATTAAAAAAGAAATAAAAGATTGCAAAAATTTCTTTAAATTTAGTTTAGAAAAAAAAAAAATTAATCCTTTGATTATTATGAAATTCTGTGCAGTCTTTTTCCTTCTGTTAAAAATTAAACAGTTGATGCCACATTGCAGCAGAGCTAATAATTATTGTCTCTCACTCTTGCACATGGAAGGCCATGATGACAAAAAGCTTGCACAAATTACGTGATGCAAACATGGATTAAAGAAGGAATCTCCCTAGGCACTAAGGTTAAACTGAACCTTAACGAATAAAATAATTCAAAAAGAAAAAAAAAAAGAAGAAGGTGTGAACCTTAACGATGGATGCAAGGGAGCATATCTTATCAGAATATTTAATATGTGTGTTAGAATACGCAAGCCAAAGATATGATACACATAGGTTTAACCATATATTGTACATCTGCAACACTAAAGTTACATGCTCTCTCTTTTTTTTTTTTTTTTTTGTGGACATGCTTAAAAAAAAAAAAGTTACATGCCCTTACTGGCTGGAATCACTTCACTCCAAGATGACACTTAATTTTTTTCTTCCCATTAGTCCAAAAGTGAAGATATGACAATATATGTTTACACGATAAACGGAATTTCCTATAATTCTTTTGCTTGGATTGTAAGAGATCCTTTGTTATTTGGATAAACTTACGAAAAACTGTTCGGGTTGTCCAAACATTTGTTCGGACAAGTGAACTCCATTAAACAGACTTTTGAAAGAGCCCATTTATTTGAGTAAGTGTTCAAGTTGTCCGAACACCTGCACAACGAACAACCCGATTTTATTGAAAGCCTTTCACAATTGTATGCCCGATTGCAGAGACAACCCATTTAGCTAGATTATGCCCAGGCCAATTTGCACTATGGTGAACTTTTTGAATATACCAAATAGGCAAATATTACCCAATTATTGTCACATATTCTACCATTTAACAAGAAATCTCAACATTTCCCCTTTCCCTGATGATGTATCTCGGGGAAAAAAAAAAAAAACAAAAAGGAAATCCCAACATTGAAAAACTGTTGATCTTTGAGTGGTGATGTATCATTAACAACATCGCTCATGTTTAGAGCCAGTTAATTTACTAATAATGATAGACTAATATTTCTTCAATTAGTGAACAGCATGCTCAACAGGCATTCACACACACTTAATAGTTTATAGTAGCATGCTAACACCGACGAACAATGCAAAGCAAGGTCCATGCTCACATAAATAGAATGTTCTTATTTTCTCCATTATCTGAAATTGCCTTAGACAAAAGTTAATTAAAGCATTATTTAGATTTACTTTCATCATAATATACGTAGTAGCTTGAAAATCGTGTCCCTTTATAATATGATCCTTTGACAACCAGAAAATCAAACAACAATGATTGTAATCAGGTGAAAATCTTGTTCCACCCAAGTCTTTAAGAAGAACTCTGCATACGAGTTTTGATCCACGATTCCAGGTACTGCAGCTCCTCATGGCTTATTGAATGCCCAAGACCAGGATAAGCCTGACAAATCAAAAAATTTCAGGAGCCATATAGAAATCAAGAGGACATTCAAGAAAATATTGAAATATTTGGATATTATTAAATTATCAATTATCTCAAAAGTTTAAGTAGTTAAGCTGATAAAAAATAGTAAATTTAATCATTTAACACTTTTTCTCACGTGTGGGCTCAAACGACAAGATTCGAACTTAGGACCTTCACTCTGATATAATGTTAAATTACCAATTATCTTAAAAGTTTAAGCTGATAAGAAATGATAAATTCAATAATTTAATTAGTAGTTCAGCAGATATATTACCTTAAACTCGCAGCTTACACCAGCTCGTTCTAGGAAAGGGGGACCAGCTTGCCCAGCTTCAAACAATACAGTTCTGTCAGCCATTCCATGAGACCACAAAATTGGTGTCTGGAAAACGTTCAGATTCAGAAGCAAAACTCAAGTAAATTGAAGAGTTACAAGAAAATTTACAGATAGAAATAATACAAATTTGCCTATTCAACCTTTTCAACTAAAGGTTTTAAACCCCAAAAGATCAGGATATTTGACAATGCTAGTGAGGCCTAGTAGTAGATATGACTGGGTGATCCTAAAGCACATTCAGACGTACAAGCATACATACAAAACTGTGAATATTGAAAGGAGATTATCCATGGGACTTTAACAGTTAGATAAATTAGCAAACGCATTGCGTCATTCTAACAAAATCTTTTCCTTGGATTAGATGGTAATTAGGGATGAAACACAGATCCTCTGATCTGAGTAATCTCTTGCAAACATCAGGCATTGAACTCTGTCTGTAGAGTAGTAATTGTCAGTCATTAGAACTAAATGCATACAGTTTGTTTTAGTCAGAGACTTTCAAGCCATCTATCACCACTTCACAAGAACCTATCACCAAATTAAATCTATGACGCTCTCACCAAATTAAATCTATGCCGCCCTTACCAAATTAGACTTTCAAGCCTCCATCTTGGTGACACACAATAAAAACTTGTACATGAGCAATTATTCTAATTACAAGTAGCAAGATTATGCTTCTTACCATCTGACATGGCATCACTGAACCTGCACTCAGGAGTACTATTCATTTGAACAAAAAAGTGAAATAAAATTCCATAACTAGTTTAGGAGATAAATATGTCAAGATGGAGGCTGTAGTGAGTAATGAACTACATGTATGTCACCACCATCACAATGGTTGACTGGCCATCTAAAAATGTTTACTAAGATCTTTATTCCATATTCATAGAATGGCAAGTCAAGAAAATATAGGGAAAAAAAAAAACAGAAAACCAGATTTATGGTCCAAAAATTTATAAAGTACAAATAAAGTTTGTAAACTAAAACTGAAAAAAAAAAAAAAAAAAAAAACCAATAGTAGGTTTCTTTGGACAATAATTTCCTCCAACTTGGGTCATCTATCAACATTGAATTCCTCAAAACTTAATAGTCATTAATTCTCATTCTACTATCTAACAAGTCAAATATTGAATTTTGAGAGTCAATATATATTAATGGATGATATTGGTCATGCATTAAAGTGGGTTGAATGAAATATCTTCCTACCCAGGTTGAAAGAAATTTCTGTCCGGTTTCTTTTTTCATTATTATTTTATCATAGTATTTTTGAAGAGAAGTACCCTCTTTGCATTTGATGAAATTTGTTCTATTATAGACGTATTAAAAGGAAGCCATCCGCTGAAGACAGCACCTTCCTCCTAGAGTTTTTGGGTACAGCAGAACACTTGCCAAGGTCAAGGCACCTGCAAAAGAATTGTTCAATTTTCAAATTACCAGCACTAATGAAAATCAAGGAATGCAAAGATGTTTTGCTATGTGTGTGTGTGGTTGTTGGGGGGGGGGGGGGGGCATTGAAGAGGGAGAGCGAAAGGGAAACCTCCTTGACTGAATCCACACACAAATACATTATTAGGATCTGTGCCAGCAGCTATTTCCTTGTCTATCATTGCATGCACATTCTGAACTGCTTTAAGCACACTACTTTCATCTTTTGGAGAATCCTGAATGTTAGCAGAATAGTCTTCAATAAGTGCTCAACAAATCAGTATCATCAACTAGTTTGGTATCAAAGCAATTCACAACCCTTCTTGAAGATTCCTTATGCACTTGCTACATCACTTTTAACTGTCCAAGAGTAACTGACAAATTCCAAAAACATTTTAACAACCAATGGCAATCCATAAAAGGTTCAAAAGGAGATGTCTCCCAAGATACTGTAAAGCTAGCCAAACTCAGTTTTTCACGAATAAAATGTATCTACTAGACAACACAGTTATCCTTCTCACTGGTTGCCTGTTCCTCTTAATACACAAAGTCACATAATACTTGAGATGGCGCTACAAACCTACAAAAAAACTTGTGATCCTCAAAAGAGTGGACCTTAAGGCCCTTAGACCACTTGAGCACCACATGCATGGGCATGGTGTATGTCAACTATACCAACAGAGATTTTTGGCATTCAAAGTAAAAGAGGAAAAGAGTTAAGAAACGATCAGGTAAATACTAGTAAAGGCCAATAATGCAATCAAACATCAAGGGTATGATTATAACAGAATCTCAAGATTTGATATTTTCGATGTTTTTACACAATAATGTACCAGAAGATTATGGCATCTCTAAGGCAGAAGGTTTGAGTGAATCACATGTTTTGGCTGAGCCCTACTCCTATTAAGGCCCTTAGACCATTTGAGCATGCATAAATGAATGCCAAGTAAAATCGACTTATGCCAATCATGAAGGATGATCAGTATCAGATGAACTTATCACTAAAGCTATCACTAACAAGAGTCTGTGCATTACAAGTGATCAATTACCATCCGTACAATAAAAACATAAATAGCGCCCCATTGAACAGAATTCTACTTCATACAAGAATCAACAATCAAATTCCTTATCAGCACCAAAAAAGTCGATTTAAGGTTCAATTCAATTTTATATACAAACATCCTAAAACGAAATTTAAAGAGAGGTTTGAACAGTTTTTTTTTTTTTTAAAAGGAAAAAAAAAAAGAAAAAAAAAATGGTAAGCATAACTTACTGCCGTCACAGGAATCTCGTGAATGTCAAACCATGAAGGCATCACAGCACCATCTACAAGGAGAAGAAAAGACAGCAAGGCATCAGATGAAGAGAAGTTTTAAAACATCTTCATCAGAATGAGTACATCTTTAAGTTGTTATAGTCGATGTTGAGGAATGCCCACTAGCGTGAGGTTATTTTCTCAAGACAAGAAGCATCCCCAAAATTTATTTGAAAGCCTGGTTATTAACACACAAAACAAGGAAGCCATATCAAGAAAGTAGTGCTCCCAATGATATCACCAGAGATAATTGAAGGGAATAATCAATCATGAAAAAGTAATTCTTCAATAAGATAAAATACCAGGGTGGTTGGACATCCCAAAGACTTGAAATGAGTAAATGGAAACTTAGTTAGTGGTTAAGACAATTCTCTGAATATTTGTTACAATTTATTTTCAATGATGTCCTTTTAATTCATAGACCAAAAGAGCATTTTATGGTTTCCAGGGATGACCTTGTATTTGCTACTCTACTTTGTTGTGCAAATTTTGCAACTAAGATTGCCAAATTTGTGAGGTAAAATGCCACGCAAAACACCATGACTTTTCAGGAAAAAACATTATCGATACCCATGGGCCATCAAAACCAACCCAATAAGATGAAACACACAACCACTTTATTAAGGTGATGAAAATTATACATTTAAGATAGTCAAGCCAATAGTCTACCCACTTGGAATGAAATAGTAGCCCAAAGACAAATATCAATAATCCAAGGTTGTCACAAAAAAATGAAAAGACCATAGTCTGAATAATATTTTATCTCTATTTCAATTATGCAACATCAGAAGTTCATCAGGATTGCATATTTTAAGAATACAATGACCATTAACAAACCAAATGAAAATGCAATCAGTATTTACAAATTTTTTGAGGTTTTCAACCAAAAGAGCATGAAAGGAAGAATGTGTATAAACAAGTACCACCAAGTATCATAGTTTTGAAACACTCATGTACTGTAGCCTTACATCAGTGTCTTTCACATAACTAGCATTGACTATCTAATTCAATGTAGTGCGGAAATTTTCTACTCTATATAGGTGACAAATGTCATGTATTGAAAATCATGATGCCACATGGTTACACCCCCGACTAAAAAGAACTTGATGCTCCCTTTGCGGTATCCTCAAAAACTGGACTACGAAATTAATTGTTTTGACAAAGTGGTCACGTTAGAATCGTATATTATCTACTTATTCCTCATTTACTCAACTAGATTTCCAATTGTTCAAATCAATACTTGTCACTACAAAAATATCCTACAGTATATCATATCATTCACCCTTTGGTTTAGACACATTCACTAGCAATTGATTAGTTGGAGATCTACTAAACCAGTTCAACTTTCAGTATGCTTCAAGGTCAAGGGCATTTCCAGCAATGAAAGGTAGATCAGATCCACCTAACAAATGTAACTTATAGTCCCAGACATTTTCAAACCCGATTATAATGTTAAAACCCATATACATTCTACTCTGTAGCAGATGCCAGACAATTTCACAGATAGTCTAAATCATCGGTAACGAAAAAAAGGCCATAATAAGCATATTACACACAAAAACCAAAGCAAAACCCCACAAGAATTTACTCTCCAAATCCATGACAAACAACATTTAAAACCCTCAATTCCACAAAACATAAAAATACCCATGTGAGAAATTACAGTAAATCGCCAAACCAGAGTCACAAACTGAGTCAGACACGTACCAGAAGGCAAAACCTACAGATACCCATAACAGAAATATAAATGTAAATACACAAGGAATAAACTTTACAGTTGCAGGTGACTGGGTTGGAAGGAGCAGAAGGGAAGGACCAAACAGTGTTCCTGAACTCAGGGGAACTGAATAGGGTCTTGATGGGTTCGTTGGCAGGGCCCGAGTCCCCGAGCCCATGAAGCCACAGAACAAAGCTCCGAGCCATTGAGCCTGCTTTTGAAGAGGGTTGGTTTGGCTGCGAGAGTAGTATGAACAAAATGGTGCTAATCAGGGTGATTCCAAGCGCAGCAATGGGCTTTGCTAATAGCATAAGCTTCATCGCCGGTCGTCCATGGTCTACCTTTTGTTCTAGTCTTTCCCAAAATGGGGCAAACAGGTGTGAAAAGACCTCATTGCCCCTATCTCTATGTGAAAGGAAAAGACAACATCAATAAATTTATCATAATATGTGATATAATTTAAGTATGTTGAATAAAAATGAAAAGATATAAAGTCCAATAATAAATTGTAAACGTCATATTAAATATTAAAACTTATAAATTTTGCATGTCTATTTTGTTTGGTTAAAGAGAGTACAATCACTTAACAAATTAAAAGTATTTAAAAATTTTAAAAATTAACAAATAAAACTTATTGATTTGTAGTTATCCAACAAAAATAATATTCAAAAGTGTTTGTTTTTCGAGTAATATTATTAGACCTACAATTTTTTAACAATTTGCTGGTACATGTCATTTTGTGATTGAAGCCGCATCACCCACTTAAAAAAAAAATTAAGACTATTCAATCACATGCTAACATGTGTCAATATATAAAAGAGTTATAAATTGGGTTGTAGGTCTAATATTTTTTTTGTTTTTCCGACTACTCAAAATGAAAAATAGTTGGAAGGACGTACTACAAATTTTATGATATAGTGCTGTTAGGAATACTACAAATTCTCTATTAAAGTGATGTTGTAGTCTATAATTAGTGAAAGAGTAATGCTTATCGTACAATTTTTTTGCCCAATTTTGTCCAACTAGTCCAACGTGACAGTACTATTGTTTGTTTTTTTTTTTTGTCATGTTGGACAAAGTTGGACAAGAAAACTGTACAAGAAACATTACTCTTAGTGAAATGATTGAGAAAAAAAATATGACTTGTCAATTTAGTTAAAGAAAATGCTTTGGCACTGCAACTTTTTCGACAAAATCATTTAAATAAAAGTTGTAATATCTCTAACACCACTCGTTAATTAGTTAGTGGCTAATTTGTCCAAAATTAGTAAAGCCTCTGTAATTATTAAAGTATCAAAACTGTAATTACAATATATAGACTAATGTTCACTACATGCTTCATGGTAACATACCAAATAACAGAGTGAGTGAAACTACGTTCGATCGGTAGTTTGCATGCCATCTGTTGAACCACAAAAAGCTAAACGTGAAAATGAAAAAAATAAATAAACAAATTGCCTCCAAAGTGCAAAATTAGAGATGGCTTAAAAGTTTAAAACAGATCTACAAGCATTCGTCAGATTTCAAGGTCGATTGAGACCTTGAAAGTGCATTGATGTAATTTACTCACCTTTTTTTTTTCTTTTTTTTTTTTAAAGTAGCAATCAATACTTCTCATTGAAGTGCAATTGTATTGGCTTTCCTTTCTCTCTCTCTCACGCACACATTCGTCGAGAGGAAAATGTTTGAATATTAGAAAAATATATAATATGGTAAGATAATTATCTTATAGGATAATTACCTTTTATAAGATTGATAGTAATTAGATTAATTTGATTATCAAATTAAAAGATTCATGGTGATTTGATTCTTTTATTTGTATTGTACTCTCCAGTTCTCCTACCATACCATATATTCTAACAACCAACAGGAGAAATGGTAAAAGATAATGGACAAACTTTCTCCAATTTATTTCATGAAAATGTATATCATATATATGGTGATTGAGGAAAGCATAAAAGCTAGCATTTCAGAAGTTCAAGCAGTAGTACAAGTAGCTAGATCGAGATAAGGGATTTATTGTTTCATCTGCACGACGAATTCGAAGCATCCATCATCAACGTAATTAATGAACTCTTCCTTTTTAAGTGCGCGCCGGTGGTGGTGAACCCCTGCACTTCAGGCTTTTTTCACTGCCCCTTCCATAAGGGTTGGCTGGTGGAGGCAGACAGCCCGGCTTACCCTGGCAAGGGTTTCCCGCGCCTCTCCCTATAGGATCATATCCAATATTTTCAGCATTTGCAGCTCCAATGAACACTGAGCAAACCAAGAGAGCTGCAAGGCAGATAACCAATGCTTTTCATGTGGCCATGTCTTTGAAGCAAATGTACGTTGCAGAACGACGACTTTAACGTAATTTACAGATGTCTTTGAAGCAAATGTGCTGCTGAACGACATTATATATATACACAATGAGACCTATGATCAATAACATGATCGAGTTGAAGGGTTGGTGGCCACAAAAGTGCTGACGATGCGTTTGAGGAATATTTATCTGGAATTTATTGCACGTACGTACGAGAGTATCATGCATGCATGTATTACAAAAACTTCAAAGTCTGCAAATCGGTGTTTAATTTGGCTACTGTTTTTAGAGTTACTACAAATTTATTACCATTAAACAATGTTAAATTTTGTCACCGTGCGCTTCCCTTTCAAGTGATGGGTGTGATGATTGAACAAGGGGCATGCATTTGCGATTAAGATCGATCCTCTAGAATTCTCCTTGTATTCTATTAGATTTTCTAAGATCTCAACAATTATTTTCAAATTAAATGATTAGGAGACTATACATGGGATTACACTTGGCCGCGATGAATTTAATTTAATGTTGATTAACATATTTTTTTCACACGATGTTGAATTGTGATCTTAAAAAATTACATAAAATTAAAAAGTAAAAACTTTGCCTTGATAAAATCAAGGGTAGAGTTAGAGTTTGGTAATTAGCTAGTGAGAGTGTTGTTAGGGGTATTAGAATTTTTACTACAAATTCTTTTACAAAATGACATGGCATATAATCGTGTTTTCAAGGTGCAAACTTTCATTTCACATACATGGGTGAATTATATGTTTCCATGACATTTAAAAAGTTTAAATGACGTGGTATCATGTATACGGTTAGGTCCAACAAAATAAAATCTTGACCGTGAAATAACTCATTTTCATTTTATGGTCGATCAAGATTAATAATAAAACACAAAGAGTTTAATGTTGGCTCGGGTGTGGTAACTCACTTGGCCTTGGTGCCTCATAAAGTACCAGGATTATGGTTCAACCCTATTAAGTGCAAACAATTCTTTGAAGCCATACTTGCGGGTGAAAGCCCAATTTTTATCCGACATGTGTGGAGGTGGCACTTTGGACGGTGTGCAAAGGATCTAGTTGAGGCGAAGGCCAAGATACCCCGGTTATTAAAAAAAAAAAAAAGAGTTTAAACACATTTATTTGGTGAGAGTGTAATTTTGTTTCCTTTATCAAACTCTTACACACACACCCAGAGAAAGAGAAATAGATGATAAAGATAACGTTTAAATCTACCTGCAATATATTTTATCACATGGAGTCTACAGATTAATGATGGGAAACAGTACAAGTAAGGATTATTGTTTCTCTTTAATTAATTAGATGCCTAAAGATTTTTGTAGACAATGAGTGTGTATATATATATATATATATATAGCCGTCAATATATATCATCAACACACACACATATATATATCTTGATTTCAAGCTCCGTTTGGTTTGTCTTCCCCTTTAGGTGCAGGCGGTGGTTTGGCTTTGTTATTTAAATACCCTTTAGGTGCACGTGGTACGCCCCTACACTTCTCTTCCTTTTCGCAGCCTCTGCCATAAGGGTTGCTTGGTGGAGGCAGACAGTGCCCACCCTTGCAACGCAGGTACCCACCTTTCGTAATAGGTGTATATCCAATATATTTGCCATTTGCAGCTTCAAAGAGCAGCAAGCAACCCAAGAAAGCGTAAAGGCAAATAACCAATATTGCTTTCGAGGTTATTGCCGCCATGTCTTTGAAGCTAGCAAATGTGAGAAGACCTTGTGGATAAAGAGGCATATAAATATGATTAGGTGTGGAGGGAGGCGGTGGTGCCGATGCGTTTGAGGAAGCTAAAATAAATTGCACAAGTTTCATACATTTATTTTAGGAAAATTAAGAAGTTAATTTGTTTGAACTGAACTAGTAATGGTGCTTATTAATTATATTAATGCATGCATGCATGCATTCAATTACTAACGCAAACACTTTTGAACTACTTGGCTAGAGAAGTACCATTCAATTAGTAATGGGCTTTAGTTAATTTGTTAAACAATTATACTCACTTTAAACAAAACAAACATGTAAAAATGGAAAAATTTAATACAAGTAATGCTATGTACACCTCATCAATCTATCCCACTTTGTTGATGTAATACTGATAGTTAGTTCTTATACAATGGCTAATTGGCAGTACCATATTAACAAAAGGGAAATGCTAGAATATATACCCAAATTTTTTTTTCATTCTTCTAAATATTGTCATCACCATTGAATCTATGGATTTATGTAGGTCCCATGTGTAGGACTCATCCATCCAATGGTAATGATAATATTTAGAAGGATAGGAAAAGGATTTAGATAGATATTCTAGCATTTTTCTTAACAAAATAGGATAAAAATGTAATTTCTAGCACTTCTCTCTTTTAATATTCAGTTGGACATTCACAATTAATTAGTCATTTAAGTCTACATTTTTTATCAGTCAATATTAGATTTCACATATTTAACAGTAATGTTATGGCTAGTATAAAATTGAATGCATGGATGGCTTAATATAATTAATAAGCACCACTAGTTCAATTCAAACAAATTGAGAAATAAAAGGATGGGAGAAGGACAAGAGAATGAAATGTAGCATTTTCTTTTCAAATATATGCTAAAGTAGTAAATGTTGGGTTAGTAAAAATAATAAATACAGATATATGGTAAAATTTCAACTATTTAATTTAAAAATAATCAATAGAATTTAAGAGAACTTGTATATGCTACAATATCCTAAGAATCCTGATCCGAATCTTCATAATCCGAAACTCTCACATTGAATTCCGTCCTTAATAGGAATTCGCTCAAATTGAATTCTCACGTTAAATTGAATTAACTCAACATTAATAAATTTATTATAATATGTGTTTTAATTTAGTATGTTGAACAAAAGTGAAAAGATGTAAAGTCCAATAATAAATTGTAAACGTTATATTAAATATTGAAACTTATAAATTGTATATCTATATTTGTTTGGTTAAAGAGAGTACAATCACTTACAGCATCATCATTCGGCTCTTTTAAGTAGGGATTTTCCTACTTTAAGAGAGTCAAAATTTATTTTAGATCATTTTAATGCTTCCATTTGGCTCCCTATTTTGAAGAAAAAAGTAGAGAGCATGAAATGACTGTCTACTAGTAGGGAGTCATTTCACTCCCTACTCCTCTTTAAACTAATTAAATATTAATTTCTCTCTACAACTTTTTGTTTTTCCCAATTTTCTTTCTCTTTCCCTTTTCTTAAAATATTATATTTAAATAAAAAAAATGAAAGTATATATCTAATTTAGGGAGCCAAATATAGGTAATTAAAAAAAAAATAGTTAAAGTAGGAAAAAGTGATCTTATCCTCAAAATAAAGAGAAATTGTAAGGAGGCGGATGAGAATACTCTTATATCATTTTGTTGCTTTTATCCGGTTCCATACTTTGAAGAAAAAAGTAGAGAGTATGAAATGGCTCTCTACTAGTAGAGAGTCATTTTACTCCCTACTCTTCTTTAAACTAATAAAATATTAATTTCTCTCTCTAGCTTTTTATTTTTTCTAATTTTCTTTCTCTTCCTATTTTCTTAAAATATTATATTTAAATAAAAAAAGTGAAAGTATATATCTAGTTTAGGGAGCTGAATGTAGATGATTAGAAAAAATAGATAGTTAAAGTACGGAAAAATGATTTTATCCTCAAAATAAGGAGAAAAAATGTGGGAGCCGGATGAGAATACTCTTAGAGAATTATCATCCGGTTCTTTAAAGTAGAGATTTCCCTACTTTAGAGAGTCAAAATTCATTTTAGACCATTTTAATGCTTCCATCCGGCTCCCTACTTTGAAGAAAAAAGTATGGAGCAATTTCACTCCCTACTTCTCTTTAAACTAATAAAATATTAATTTCTCTCTCCAACTTTTTGTTTTTCCCAATTTTCTTTCTCTTTCTCTTTTCCTAAAATATTATATTTAAATAAAAAAATGAAAGTATATATCTAGTTTAGGGAGCCACATGTAGGCGATTAGAAAAAATAGATAGTTTTTAAGTAGGGAAAAATGATTTTATCCTTAAAAGAGGAAGCAAATGTAGGGAGCCGGATGAGAATGCTCTTAACTAATTAAAAGTATTTAAAAAAGTTAAAAATTAACAAATAAAACTTATTGATTTGTAGTTATCCAAAAAAAAAAAAAAATTCGAAAGTGGTTTGTTTTCCAAGAATACGCAGACCTACACAACTCTTTTACAATTTATGATAAATGTCAATTGTAATTGGAGCCGCATCACGTACTAGAAAAAAAAATAAAACCGTTGAACTCACTGTTGACATGTGTCACCAAAGTTTATAAAAGCAGTTGTAATTAGATTGTAGGCTATATTTTTTTGTTTTTCCATACTCCCACTTAGTTTTTGTAATAACTATTTTCGCCAGACTATAAATTAACTGTCAGTCAGTTTGTAAATGAATTTGTAGTAAAGTCGTGACATTTCCTAACACCGCACTGGTTACATTAGTTAGTGGCTGTCATTTGTCTAAATTAGTAAAGACTTTTTAATTAGAGTTCAAAACGTAAGTAGCAATAATATAGACCGAAATGTTCAACTAACCACCATGGACTCCATGGTAAGCTATATATATACCAACAGAGTGAGTGAAACTAACGTTGGGTAGTTTGCCAATCCGTTGAACCACAAAAAGTTAGACGTGAAACTGAATTAAAAAAAAAATACAAAAAAACAATTATCTCCAAAGGTGCGAAATAGAGGATGGCTTGAAAAAGATCTATAAGCCTAGCATTCGTGAGATTGAGAACAGTTGAAAGTGCATGATGTAATATTTTACTTACCTTTTTTTGTTTTTGTTTTTAAAGGAATTAAATATATATGTGCTAGGAAAAAAATGATCGGCCGATTGTTTGATAAAACTAAATTTCCAGAGGGGGGGATTTATTTTTTGGTTAAAAAAGTCTTCGAAAGATAAAAGTAAAATAATTTTGAGTAATTTCTGTATTTAAGATGCGGTTTGTCTAATACTTTTGCCGTTGCTCTTTTTCTTTTTTTCCAAAAGTTTTCAAGGTGGGCTATGTTTACTTATGATCCATAATCCTACTGAAATGAAATAAATTTTTATTGCTGTAGTTAGAGGGAACGAGCGAAAGCAGCCCCCGTGCAAGGAACCGCGAAGCTGCCCATGGTTCGTAAGGCTCCAAGTAGAGGGCTAAAAGAAAACAGGTGACACCATGGACAAC
>FXXK01000301.1:4544-15676 GCA_900184695.1 Betula pendula
ATGTCTATGGCTATCCATTATTTGAGATCCATTTCTTGTTTTTCCTTCCCTTTTTCATAAGTTTGTTTGTATTCATAAAGTAGGACTAAATTTTCAAATTGGAAGAAGATATATATATATATATATATTCAATGTTGTTGAATTAAATTAATGTGGGTTTTTTTTGTGGAAGTGCCTTTATTGGATGAAACAATGGAGTGTTGTCTTTGTGCAGGTCATAAAATACTTACTTTCAGTATCGAAAATAAAAAGAGAGGCTAATGCCATGAACAAGTTTGGTTACACAGCTTTTGATGTCTTAGAGGTTTGTGCAAGAGATTTTAAATATTTCGAAATCCAAAACATTTTGAAGGAAGCCAATGTCAGAAGATCAACCGATCTAAATTCTTCCCTAACGCCGGCACTGAGTGGTACTGGTGTTTATGAAGCACAACCAGCTCGATCATGGTCTAGGAGATGGTGGGGGTGCCTTCGTTTGTCATTAGATAAACACTTGAACCACAAGGAAAATTGGATCGAGGAAACATGTGGCACATTGATGGTAGTGGCTACTGTGATTGCAACCATGGCTTTCCAAGCTGGAATCAGCCCACCAGGTGGCGTTTGGCAACAAGATACAAGCGATGGTTTCAATTGTTGGAAAGATTCTACATGTGAAGCCGGCAAATCAGTTTTATCTTATTCCAATCCAAGACAATACAAAGTCTTCTTATATTCCAATACCATCTCTTTCTTTGCATCTTTGTGCGTCATACTTTTGGTCATCAGTAGAATTCCTTTTAGGAGCAAGTTCTTTATATGGCTTTTGACATCAGCCATGCTTACCTCAGTCGCGTCCATGACATTAACCTATCTCGTTGCAGTGTCTATGCTGACCTCGTATGACCTTGATAACAAATTTAGTCTGGTTGCTATTATATTATTATATATTTGGGTGGGAGTGGTTTTTATTGTTAGTGTGATTCACATAATTCGCCTACTCCATTGGTTGGTGAAGAAGTTGATTTACATAATTTGCCTTCTCTATTGGATGGTGAAGAAGTTGATTCACATAATTCTCCTACCGATACATTGGATGTCGAAGAAGTTGTGCAATTTCATACCCAAGTTAACAAGGGGTCCAGCAGAAGACCTGGCTAATGTCTAAGAGGAAAATTGTCATATTCAAGATTTCGGTTGATAAGAAAGTTGTAAGGGGTAGGGTTAGGGTAATCCTCAATTGTAATTTTATCCTTAAGTGATTCCTAAGTTCAATAATTAGCATTGGAGGTATTAAGCTTGGAATATGAACAACATTGGAGGAAAAATGGCGGAACTTGTTATCTTTTTGCTATTGTGTGCTATTTTAGCTTGTAGTATGTGTTTTATTAGATTGTTATGTTAAAGAATTTTGGCATGCATTTGTTGCTGACTTTTGCCTTGAATTTGGATACTGTTTGATGTTTTGTACGTGGAGACATTTTTGGTCTTTTATGCATTTAGATATGGATTTGGCATGGTTGGCAATGCATGTCTGATTCCCTTTTACATTGAAATGCAACGTCATTGGGCTTGACCTTGCCCTACTCTTCTTCAGTCGTTTTGACCTTGCCCTACTACAAACCACACCCTCAATCTTCAGTCGTTTTGACCTTGCCCCACTCTTCTTTCTAGTTGGATGCATGCTTTTCGTTTAATTTCTAGTTGTGGAAATAAAACTGAATTTATGCATGTCAATCATAAGTGGAAAGAAGTATTTACAATTTTGCATATGTTTATGACATTAGAGAGGAATAGAACTTAGTGTTTTGGACTGTGGGTTACTGAGAATTGAAGGGGATGCATTCTTTTGTTGGGAGGATAGTTTTTAGCTGAAAATTGGACTTGAAATCATATGAATTATCCCGGTTCATGTGAGACGGAGACTATTACAAAGAAATTGGTGAATGTGTCCCAGCCGAGTAACAATTAAGCAGTACTAGTGATGACACTGGACCTGTAGACTCAGCACCAATTGCAGAAGCGAGTAATAATAGATATTACATTTTTTATGTTGTTGGACAGTTTCAAGTAATTATTAAATAAATATATTTTTAACAAAGAAAATAATTCAAGAGTTCATTAAAATTGCCGCATAGCAAATGGTTGTGGTAAATCTAAAAGTAAAAATGTAAGATAAATCTCTGGGTAAGACTGTAATTTGAATTCGATGTTTCATTTTTTTTAAATTTGAAATTTGGGTTCATAATTTTTCATGAAATTTGAAAATGATGTTTTTGTCAAATTTAAAGAAATGTAATATAAATTTAATAATAGTAGATTTTTTATTTTTTTTTACTAAACAGTGTCATTTTGACTGATCCACTAACAAATTTTCACAATATGATGGAAGAATCCATTAAATTTGACGGAAAGATTATTTTTAAATTTCACGAAAAATTGTTGACCAAATTTCAAATTTAAAAAGTTATAAATCAATTCAAATCGCACTCTTACCTAGATTAGATGTATAGTCTAGCATCAATCTTTATGCCTATCTCACAAACGTCTAATAGCTACAGCTAACAAAATCTTATCATGGCAATTGATTTTGTAAATCAAAAGACAATCTCTTATTTTTTTTTAAAAAAACAGGGGGGGTGGGGAGATGATTACGTGGCACACAGAGATATGTGCTTAAGGGTTTCTTTTGTGTTTTAAGTAGTAATAAAAGTGAATGATGTGATATAAAATAAAATAAAATATTATGAATTTTTTATATTTTAAAAGTAAAAAAGTTTTATTTTTTAGTGAGTTTTTTATTTAAAAAATAATAAAAAATGAATAATGTGATATAAAAAGTTAAAAAAAAAATTATTAATAAAATATTAAAAATAATGTTAATTAAAAAGAAAAAAATAGTGTTTAACAAAGATGCCCATAATTCTACCACGAAATCAAGACTTCAAGACGTATAGGCGGATCCTTTATTAAAAGACTACAAGATATGATTCTGCCGCGACTCACATGTCACATGCAAAAAAACAAAAAAGACGTATAGGCGGATCCTTATTAAAAGACTTCAAGATATGATTCTGCCACGACTCACATGTCACATGCAGCAAATTGATTTACAATTATTTACTTCCCTTCTCCGCCTAAAAACCACTGCCAAAGCCAGCCAACTCCACAATTTCTTTTGAACTAGTACCGCAAAATATGAGTTCCTATGGGGAACTACAAGATTCATCACCCACTAATACTGTAGGTGTATAGTATTACTGATCTTAAGAGAGAGAACTATATAACTAAAGGCACTGATTAGGGACCACCCAGTGGTGGTGTTTCAGTGTTTCAATAAAAATTTTAAGAGGTTAAGCATGTATTAGAACATAAGTTTAAAACCTAAAATAAAAATCGTCATACAAGCTTAATTAGTATTAATCACTTTAAATTTCACTGATGCTTTAGTGCAAAAGGGTCAAATTCTAACTTAATTGATCTTGAAGAAATACCTATAATTATTACCGTTTAAGCCTGTTTTTAATACTTGCAAATGTTATGTGCTGACACGGTTTCATTATATCGAATTAGAATTGTGTTAGCACTTGCATGATTTCAAGAAGCATTGTTTTCATATGCATGGCAGAGGAATATTGCTGATTTGATACCTAATATCTTGTTTAATTATCTTCCATTTCTTAATATTTTATCTTTAACAATGTGGCTATTTATCTATGTGGTTGTTGTACTTGTTGAGAAGACAACTTCCTTTTCAAATAAGTATCTGACTAAATTATTGTTAATAAACTCGTTATATAAGTTTATACATAACTACTTCTATAAAATAGTTTCAGACTGTACCTTGCACACCCTTGCACGTACACCCTTGCAAACTGTATTATATATGCTTTTTGTTTTTAACTCTTATCTTATACCTATATAATTAATTAGGGTTGTAATTGAGCTTAGTCGATCTAAGTATTGAATATTCAAGTTTGATTCGTTTAATTATATTTTATTTTAATATGAGTCGAGCTTGAACTATCACTAAGCTAGATAATCTCTTCAAACTCAATTCATTTATTTTTTAAATGAACTTTAAATTGTTCACGAACTACTTAATTAATTTATTCATTTTATATATAAAGTAAATATTGTGATTATTTAATTTTTTTTTGGTAAATTTATACTAATTATTAGTTATTTAATTATTAGCACAAATTATATGCAATATGTGTTCTTTTCGTCAAATAGAAGGTATCCACTGAATGAGGAAGGATGGCGATTTATACGATCTTGATGGATGGCTCTGGTCACTCTGGGTGGATACTGAGAGTGGAAAGAGGCAACTTGAGGTTGATTGGGGTGGATACTTGAAGACAGCCTTTTAGTCTAAGAGCATCTCTTGCTTCAAATAAGCTTTCTTTATTTTAAGAGAAAAATGCACTTTCTTTATTTTATCTAGCCACTTTTTAAAATCCCTAAATAACAATTTCTCTAAATATTTTTCTAGTTTAACTAAATATTCTTTTTTATTTATTGAAGGCCCTACCAACTTCACTATCTCACTTATTTGGGCAAACTTTGATAGAGAGAGAGAGAGTGAATATAAAAACTTTGATAGAGAGAGAGAAATAATTTTGTTTTTCATATTTGGAGAGAGCTTATGACAAAAACTAGATTAAGGAAATGATAGAGAGTTTGCTATAAAGAGGAGATTGAGGAGTTTCTTTAATATTTAGAGAAAGTTTCAAAATAAAGAACTTGATGGGATGTTCTTATATACTAATTTGGGCTTTTTATTTTCTTGGACATACCTCACATTCCTTTTTTTTTTTTTTTTTTTAATTTCCCAATATATGATTCTCGTATTGTATGTGGCAATAAGAATATTATGCATCAAACATAATATTCACAAAAATTTGCAAGTTTCCGGTCGTCCAGGGGGACCAGCATGGCCATGGCCTTTCTCCATTTTTGCAAGATTCTAAATAAATTTAACCTATCCTATGCTTTTGAGCCAAAAAAATAAAAAAATTGTTTGTCCCTAACCCTTAAAAACCAGTCCAACTATATGGCCCTCAATTTTTTTGTTTCAAATTTATGCCATTTTAATAAGATAAACTGTGCTTACTAGTTAAAGATAAATTGTGCTTACTATTTCCAGCATCTAGCTAGAATTATGTTAGACTGGAATTAATAATAATGAAATAGACAATAAACTGTGACTCAATTTTTCTTATTTCAAAATTTATTACAGTTTCATAAACTTTATAAATGAAATAGAATTATATTAAAAGATAAAGTAGAAAGACTCATCATTCCACAGATTTCATTGGATATCAATTTTATAAAAAACCAACTTATTTTGATGAAGTATACACACCACATATAAGAACATGATAAGAATATATTAAGAAACAATATTCTTAATGTATTTTTCTGTTTGCTAGTATTTTTTTACACTAACATATATATATTCAATTAAGGATTTTTATTTATTATATATTTCCCTGTAATATTTTAAATCTTTCGATCTTTAATTATCTAGGCCCCCTACTTTTAATATATTACTGCATTCATTATTTTGCCCCATTAAGGAATTTTTTGGTTCGTCCTAGTTCCTAATCATCCACGTGTGTTCCAACCTTTCTCTGCTTTATATTTATGATATTCTGAGCATGTGAGGGTTGATCATTGGTATCTTTTCTGGCTGATCGAATAAAGATAAATTTCTGGAGTCATCCAAGAGAGAAAGTCGATCTAATAAACCGAATTTATTTTGAAAGTCCTTGGTTTTTGTGTAGGAATAACTTATTTTTGGACCCCTAGCCTTTTTTCTTCCAACAATTTCTGCTTTGCAGTGTTGCGTGGCATTTTTGATAGTTTTTCTGTCCTTTGCAGTGTGGCGTGCAATTTTGGAAAGTTTTTC
Organism: Betula pendula; assembly: GCA_900184695.1. Classification (NCBI taxonomy): domain Eukaryota; kingdom Viridiplantae; phylum Streptophyta; class Magnoliopsida; order Fagales; family Betulaceae; genus Betula; species Betula pendula. The sequence continues at coordinate 10,438 of FXXK01000301.1, forward strand.
TGTCTTTGCAGGTGTGCGTGCATTTGAATAGTTTATCTTATCTTTTCTAATTGCCAATCCACATGAAAGTAATTGCTTTGTCCTTATGCAATTTATGAGACAAAACAAGTGTCAAAATAATGAATAGGGTGTAAACGAATGAATTACTCGTGTAATATATCGAGGATGAATTTTAACATAAGTTCGATTCGGTTCAATCGGTATTATATGACCGTTTCGCAAACACAAAACCATGCTCGATTATTTAAACAATACAAACTGCTATAAATTGGCTCGATTCTGTTAATGTCTGTGAACAAGCTCGTATAAGGCTCGACTTGTCCGTTCGGGCTCAACTCGTATATATTTCCATTCAAACATCATACAATAGTATTAATATATGTATATATAGTTAATAAAAAAAATGTTATACAGTATATTATTTATTAAGTAACAATAGTCAAATATATTAAGTACCAATAATTAATTGATTATATGTATATTAAATAGTACAAATAAATATTATCAATACTTAATCATATGATTCATATGATTTAATGACAATTCAAATACTTAATCATTTTATTCATATAATATAATAGGACCATATAATCATATAGTCATTATAATTTATATCATATGAATATGATCATAGCATATGATATAAGTATTATCATTAGATATTTAGAGATTAAGAAAATTATGACTTATAACAATTATATTTATTATAGATAATCTTACAAATCATATGATAAGTTTTTTAATTCCAATATATATATATATATATAATGTCAATTGTCACATAAGTATACAAATTTATACTAATAAAATAATTAAGTATCTAAATACTTATATATAATGTATACGATAAAGCATACATGTAGCGATGTATATTATTACTATATGTTAACAATAAATAATAGTATACTAACTAGTTAAAATACACTTAATATATGTTATCATAACTATTAACTAATATATTAATGTTAGTTAACTAATATAGTATCATTAGCATAATAGCATGTAATCATATATGTTAGTTAATATTCATATGTATATATTAATAAAAATATGTATCTATGTATATTGACCATTTAATTAATATATATTAACTTAGTATTATTAAATTAATAAACAACTTAATTAACATAAGTTATAAGTAGTTTGAAGTTAGTCATTATATAATATATATATGTTATTATGTTAGTGTGTAACATATATAGAGATGTCAAGTTACTATATTAATGATTAGTGTGTAACATCAAATATGTTAGCATTTGAATCAAGAATGTGTCTCTTATATTCACAATCGAAGTATTATTATTAGATTATATGATTATATGATCTAAGCATTATCATTATATACTTATTATAAATATGATTCATAAGTATCATATGATTTAAATATTATCATTAGATACATAAAACCATATGATTATATAATAATTATTATGGTTAATGTTATTAACTTAATATATGTCATTTAATATTTATAATGACTATCGTTACAATTTTTTATTATTAGATCTCAGTCGGTGGATTTGCTGGGTGTTGTTTGTTTTTTGGTTATTTTGTTTTTGTTTTCTGTTACTATTGTCCTGTCCTTTATGGTCGATGAGTAGTAATTTCGGTGTGAAATGCTATCTTTTGTAACTGAGTTAATAAAATTGGTGTGAATTTGGGCTACCCATGCTGTAGATCTAATTTGCTTGGAGCAGATCTGTTCTTTCCTCGATGTTATACATGGGTATGCAGAAGATGATGTCATAGTTAGGTTTTTCTGTACTATGATTGTAGAAGTTCATAGCTTTGTGTTATGGTTATCTGTGCTTTTTGTTACTGATGATAGCTTAAGCTCATGATTTGTAAGAGCATTTTGCTCATTTGTTATCAATGAATTTTTAAGATTCACACTAAAAAAAAAAAAAACAAATCCAAGATCAAATAATAATAATTTTTTGTTCGAGATCAGATGATAATATTTAGTTTATATGATATGATCATTAAATCAATATTAAGTATATAAGTATATAGATTATGAATTATTGTAAAATAATTCATAAATATATGGTTAGAAACTAAGCTATAAATTTGAATTCACATAATCACAAATATTATAAGTATGTATTCACATACTTACAAATTAACCTACGAATATTAAAGAATTAAGTATGTGTTCAAATACTATTTGGCCAATTGGATCACTTTTATTATTTCATTTAGAAAAATTGTACATCGGTCAGAAATAACAATGCCATGAAGGAAAATATGGTACTATTTCATCCAAACTTTATCTGTAACCAATTGGATTACTTGAGAAGAAAAAAAATTTAGGTTTCATTTTCAAATTTTAAATTTTGCATTAAATTTCACTCAAATCTCTCTCAATTTTCCCTATATTCAGCTAGCAAAAAATTATTCTTAATTTTTTTTTACAAAAATAACATTAATTAAATACCTAAATATAAAACCATATTCTTTTTTGCATTAAACACATTCCTCTAAAATCGTATTAACTAAAATAAAATATAAATTTAATGTATTATTGCTTTTAAATATTATTCGATATTAAATTAAAATGTTAGAATTATAAAGAATATTGCCAAATGCAAATATGGAATGCTAATAAATTAAAATTTCATTATTTTCCAAATAAAATTTCGAATTTTTAATTTAAGATTTTGAGATTAAGGGTGCGTTTGGGTAAGCGATTTCGTAGACAATAAGTGCGATTTTAAACAAAATCGCAAAAAGTTTGATTGTTTGGGAACTGCGTTTTTTTAAAAAATTAGCGATTTTGAAAAACGCAAAGAAAATACTGTACCGTATTTCAAATCGCAAGATTACATGAGGTGCTAATTTTTGAAACGCAGAAAATTTTAACATACCTTTAACTGCGATTTTTAAATGGTCAACTTGATATTAGACAAAATAGATTTACATGCAGATTTATCACACTCACGATTATATATAATACAGACACTTATATATATTTAAATCGATATTTTTAAAATCAGCACTTTTATAAACAAATCGCTATTTTATAAAATCCAACTTTTGAAACGCAATCCCCCCCAAACGGCCCATCAAAAGAATGAAGGAGGTGGGAGGAAAGATATCAACAAATCAATAGACTTATAGACCCTATATTATTAATATGTAATAAAATAATAAAATACAACAATACAATAAAATATGCTTTAAATAAAACATAAATCAAATAAGAAATAATATATAATATATAAGATATATGAAATAAGAATTTAAACGTAATAACACAAACAAACATTATAATATATATTTTTATTCTACTACTTAATGAAGTAAAGAGGTTCAAATAGTAACTTTATGTTTATTTTTTAATAGTTTGTTTTTTTTTATTTTATATTTTATCAAGGCTTTTGTTAATGATATGAAAAGGACATAATACAGCGTCAAATAAGAAAAGCCATACATATTTCGCGATTTTTTTTATTTTTGTAAAATAAATACATTTTAGCAATATTCTGGTTCTACAAAAAGATCATATGTACAAAAGATAAAGCACACTGTAGACACAAATCATAACATTTTGTTTAGGGAAAAAAAAGAAAAAAAGATACAATTTCCAAAATAATACAAAGACTCGAAAGATTCCTGGTGAAATTATCTCTCAAGTTCCACTGTATCCAGCTGTTTTCCACTAACCAAATTCCTACGTCCAAAGGGACTAGTTTCCTTAGAAAGAGTCCAAAAGTAACCAAGGTTATAAAAAAAAAAAAAAAATCGTGCAATGTCAGATAGTAGCCACAACCCGTAAAATGACAAAAGTGAAATGTCAGAATAAACGGTCAGTCGTCGTGAAATGACAATAGTTAATAGCTCATTGTTTCAAGGCTCTTTTATTTGTTCTAGAAAAAAAGGCTCTTTCAGTTGTTCAAACCCACCAAAGCCGAATGCTCCAACCCAGCCGACTGCATGACCTATAAATATCCAGACCACTACCACTAAAATGACACTAAAATCACCACCTGAACTGGCACAGGAGGCTTTCCAGACGGAGGCGTCACCTGCAACGGAACCACGACGTTGCCACTAACAGCATCCAAAAGCTCAGCTGATCTTCACATAGAACCCACGAAACCCAAATCACTAGATTTAATAACCCCTCTCACTTGAGTCGGCACCAAAGGCTTTCCAGACGAAGGCGCTGTCTACATTGGGTGGATCACGACAACCACTCCTCACCGGTGACAATCTTTGTAATCGTTTTGTGATATGATTTATAAATAAAATTAGTTTATTATTATTATTTTTTAATTTTTTAACGAAAATAAAAAAATGAAAATTCTGGCTCGAGCCGTACTCGACTTGAGCTCAGCTAAATCTGATCGGGCTCGAGCTTGATCAGCACAGCTTCCTGCAATTAACGAGTCAAACTTGATAAAAAATTCTTGGCTCGGCTGAAGCTAAAGTTCGAGCTCGAGAAAAATTAAACGAGTCGATCCCGAGCAAGTGGTACTCGCTCAGAATCGGCTCGTATACACCCCTTATTTTGAGGTTGGCGAAGATAGCATAATGTTGTTTAATTTTGTAACTTGTTTGACAAACAATTTCAATGTACAACGACAGGTGGTGCCACTGTACCTTTCGGAGATTGTAGCCACAAATATTCTCATTTCAACTTAACGTCACCATTGGCATTCTCTTCGCCAACCTTATAAATTACCGCTCCAAGTAAGTCCCAAATTCTTACTGATCTTACTTCATCTTCTCATTTTATCTTCATTAGAAAACAAGAAGAAAATTGGTGCACCAATTGGACTGGGTTAGAGCCAACGACATCGTTTGGCAAGAATTTGTCTGTGCTTTGTAAAACGCAGGCCCCAACATGTCGTTTTACCTGAATTTATCGGCCTTTAACAAAACCCTAGCAAATTAATGCCGATAAATTTATCGGCACTATTAGCAAAACGCCATTAAATGTTTCACATTTTTGACACTTTTGATTTAACAATGCTAATTTACATAATTTAGCGGCAGCGCCCGCATAGGAAAAGCTAGCGCTAGGAAATACCATTTATGTTGGCATTTATTTTATCCGCCTGACAAACAAACAAAAAAAAACACGCCAGTAAAAGCTAAATTTTTAGTAGTAGACATCATCAAGCAAGGTATGTGGTACCACGTCCTGAATGGCTCTTCACTACAAAAAAAAAAAAAAAAAAGAAAAGAAAAAAAGGGCCCTTTCAATGTCGTTTTATATACGACGCTATTGATG
>FXXK01000302.1:0-140765 GCA_900184695.1 Betula pendula
AAGAGAGATAATCATGAATAAGGCACAGAAGAATATCCGATACTCAAAGCATAAATTGAACGCTAAAACAATTTAGATCTCACAGTTTTATTGATTCCTAGGCTTCCGTTTCCTTCACCAATGATGAAAGTTTAGCTACGCAGAGCCATAATGAAAACTCAAAGGATCGTTGTTAGAGAAGAGGGGAGAAAAAGAGTCTTTTTCGTTTTTTTGATTCCCCTCTCCTTTATACACGTTTATACTCCTAATTAGAAGCCTACAAAATCTCCTAAAGGTATTCTAACTGTTATCCTAAATTAACAATAACTAAATCTGATTAATAAAGGAAAATATTAGAAATAAAATAGAGTCCTAATATAACTAGGAAAGTGGTGTTTCCAACTGTAATTTTCGTGCACCAAATCTGCTGGTTTCTGCAGATTAGAATAGCATGCTAAGGAATGTTCTAGAACATCAACAGTGCAGGTGCCGCAACTTCCAGCCCGATTTCTACCTTGATTCAGCTAGTATCTCTCAAAACTCAAAACATGAAAATTGTAGATCTATTTCTTGGTGTTCCATAGCATCTTGAATCATCTCAATTGGAGCTCGGATAAGAGAGTTATGCCCAGATTACGAAGTGATGTCGAAACTGTCCAAAATCGCCCAATTAGCTTTGTTTTGCATTTAATGCCTCCAATTGTATCCTAAATCAAAATAAAAGAATAATGAGTACATTTAGGTACCAAATAAATATAAAAGACTAAATATTAAGAGAGAAAAATATGACATTTTGCATTCTCATCAATTTATGTTATGATCTGCTTAATCTATATTTTGTTGATGAGTCTCGGGCCATACTTTTGAGACAATGAAAATATGAGATGATGTTTTTATTATGATATATTCTGATTGTGGTTCATTAGTTGCTATCTTTATTTACATAAGAGGTAAGTCTTCCACTGTAGATACTTTCCTTTTCAAGAATGTATGATTCATGAGTTTTAACTGGTTAGGGTTAAGGCTAGGAGGCAAGCCGTTAAGTCATTTACTAGTTAAATGATTTTGCTTTGGCGTTACACAAATTGTCTCCATGGCATCACCACTAGCTGCTAGCTAACTGTCGAAGTACAGGTGCAAAGAAAGAATCAAGTGTAAGTTCACCACTTAGTGAAGTAAAACCATATGGAAACAGTTATACAATTATGTGAACTCTGAGTTTTGCAAAAAGTTTTCTCTTCTTTAAAACATTTATCGTGTAAGACAGTTATAACAATTGAAATGAATGTGATGCAATATAGAAATATGAATACATGATAAATTCTATTCTTATTGTCATAGCTCAATTTCATATGGTCTACTCGGGCTACCCTTCTCCGCTTAGGTTTGCGAATTCTCGAAAGAACCTATGGTACACACCGGTGCCCTAATGTGCACAAACTAGCGATTATTATACAACAGCAAGACCAGGTCTGACCTCAGGTGGCCCACGCTGCTAAACAATGTCGTATGTCGTGACCACCATATGAGCATGGTTGCACTGGTTACTAGCTGGCCTCTTGGTTCCAATGGCAAAACATAAAATAAACTAGACCATAGGGCCTTGCCCGTATAATGGAAGTCCATGACACATGATCATGTTAACTAAATGCAATTATTTAAACTGTCTTTTACATGCATGAATAGCATAAGATACTTACACGAACTTCAAGTAATCTCATTATCTCAATCATATCTTATGCACAAATAAAAGAGTTCACGTTTCATAAAACATAGTTTGTGCAATAGAAGTCATGCATGTTTTTTCATTCATATTAAAGTAAGATGTTGTAACCATGCAAATCACATAACAATATCCATGTGAGAATCACTTACTTGTGTCATGGGAAAACTCCTCAAGACCGACCTCGAACTCACCAAGATGGTAATCTACAAAAACCCGAATGTTAGACAATTTTCCTGGACCAAAGACACTAGTCTAGGACCTAAGAACTGATGAACAGGGTGCTGGAAGGGCTGTGGATCGATCTTGGAGTGGCTAGGATCGATCCTAGCAGGGTGAAGATCGATCCTAACAGTTTGTGATCAATCCTGGTTTGAACAAGATCGATCCTGGACCAGCAAAAACGTTTCCTGATGTAACCAGAACGCTCCTGAACCACCAAAATGACTCAACCAAACCCTAGAATGACTCCTAAGACCACTGGAACAATCTAGGGTTCATTTTAATTAAATCCTACGATCAAAACTTAATCAAATGGTTGAACAACTCTGCTATAGACTCTAAATAATAAAATAAACCACAACCTATCAAAAGACACGAACTACAACACTAAAACAAGACAAAAACCCTACTGACCTAAGAGAATAAAATAACAAACAATGATGATTGATGAAACCTATCATCTCACTCATCTTGCGGGGTTTAGAAACTCCCATAAACTTACTATGAACGAAGAAACAGTGCTCCAACTTCACAGTGGCAATCTCACAGCGTCTCTGTACTTTGAAATTCGTGCAACATTATTTGGTGAAGGTTAAGAGTGAATATATAGAAGTTATAACTGCACAAGGGCTTTAGAAAATCTTAAAATCACATTATGTCGCATGAGGTTCGATCTTGAGAAAGGAAGGATTGATCCTTTGGGTTTTTGGGCTTGAGGATCGATCCTCTTCGGATTGACCTGGTGGTCCTTTTGAGTGCTGAAAACTCCTCAAGTTTCCCTCAACTCGACTCCAACTAACTCTAGGGTCCAAAATACTCCGTCTCTTAATTAGGGTTAGGATCGGTGTATTACATTCTCCCATACTTATAAAAATTTCGTCTTTGGAATTTTAGAATACAAAACAAAAGGATAAAGTAATATTACTTTAACCATTACCACGATCTGCGATCATGACCTCCTTCAAACAAATGCGGGTAATGGGTTCGCATGTCTTGCTTTGCTTCCCATGATTCTTCTTCTACCTCATGGTTGCGCCACAACACCTTGAATATAGGGATCCTCTTCGTGTGCGACACTTGCTTCTTACAATCCAAAATCTAAACCAGCATCTCTTCGTAGGTGAGATCTCCTAGAATCTGCTGAGGCTTATTTTAGATGATGTGATCCGGATTTGTGATGTACTTCATCAACATCGAAACGTGAAAAATCTCGTGCATCCCGGCTAAGTCTGGTAGTAAAGCAACTTAATAAGCCAACTTGCTCAGCTTTCTGACGATCTCAAATGGTCCAACAAAATGAGGGCTTTACTATGCTAGGACTACTATAGCCTTTAAACTAGACAAAAATTCAGCTAGAGACGACATTGTGGCCTGTAATGCGAAAGAAGATATAACCGTTGATGGATCCGAATTTTTGGTAATTAGTTTGTTGGAGGATTTTTGGTTGTTTGTCCATTTAGGTTCTGATTTTTTGGAGGCAGCTTAATGTCTCATTTGTTAACAGTAACTATTATGGTGTAATTTGGGAAAAAGTGACATGTTTCTTGTTCCCATCTTCATGTGAATTCTGATACGAATGAATAAATTCTTCTCATTTTTGGTGTATCCAAAGAACAACAAAAACAAAAACAAAAAATCTTCCTGAACATTTTCCACAGATGCTCAAAGATTTGGTTACATTGCCTCATATCAACTACCATCAAGCTGTTGCCATTATTATGTCCATTAAAATCCAATGCAATCATCTTTAGGTAGAAACCACAAGAAATAAGGACATCACAAAAATTTAAATCTTCGCTGCATCCATTGGTCTCTTCCCTTGCTGGTAGTACTGGAAATAGATATCAACATAATTTTTCACCTTCTTGTATAATCTTGGCCTGGACTCATTCACTAGCCCATCAACCGGTTCAATCTCATTTTCTGATTCTGGAATACAGAACACAGCCAAAGAAATCCTCTCCCTTTCTGAGTTTGTCATCACTCTGTGTACTGGGCTCTTGAATATTCCGTTACTCATTATCTGTGTATCATACAGAACCGGTTAAAGTAAGCAAACCATTTATAATGAAACCTCTCCTTTTTCCAACAAAAATATTTATTTCCAAAGGCAGAATCTGTAGTCGAATATTGTGAATTGAACAATGACTCATTACAAGTGAACATGCTATTAGTTAGCATTTGCTGCTGCTGGAACATGATGAATATGAAGTAACTCATTATGAAATGGAAAGTGGAGAAAACGTAAACAAAGATTTATGGGTGGTTTGGTGTTAGATATCTATGTTCACTATTAGGGAAGATCCCAAAAGGGATACATCTTAGTCTTATTATTTGATGATATTTATAGTATAAAATACTCATATTTATAGGAGAATTGGATTAAGTGAAGATAAAGATAAGTAAGATAATCAAATCAAAATCAAACAAGATTACAATCAATCCTAGAAGGTAATTATCCTATAAAGAATATATACCTAATCCTATCATATATTCTAACAGAATATGACAGAATCTGAGTAATAATGGTTACCTCTGCTTGATCACCAACATTAATGAGAAGGGCCTCAGAAATGATTGGAACTCTAAACCACTGATTGTCTTTCTGGAACTGAAGGCCTTCCACTTCTTTGTCTGGCAAGAGAATAGTGATTCCTGATCCATCTGCATGTGGTTTGACCCCAAGAACACGTTCTGGCCTTGCACATTTTGGATAGTAGTTGAATCTTGCAGTCATTATTGCTCGTTTTCCATATTGCTCCAAAAAGCAGCCATCCTCTAAGTTCAGTGACCTTGCCATGCCCTTAAGCACTACTTCAGTTACTATTTCCAACTTCTTGGTATACTCATCTAGAATATCCCTGCAGTGTTTGTCAACAATTAAATCAGATTATTTGACATGCATCCAATCTTTGTTTCAGAGTGCCCCTTCAATTTTTCTCTCTCCGTTTCAAAACTTTAGGATTGAAGCCAGAGCAGGCAGAGGAGCACAGGAGCATGAACACTAAAAACAGAGTATTTATCTAAATAACTGATAATCTTCTTAAATTGTTCTTCTTTTTTTTGGCAGATAACTTAATGGGGTTACCTAAAATCTTCCGGAATTTCAGGCCAAAACTTGAGCCTTCGCTGGTCTTGTGGATTCACAGTAAGATACAATCGGTCACTCCAATCAAGTTTCTGTTTCTCTGAGAGGATCATGTCATTTCCATACCCTTCAATCCCATTAACTTCTCTGGAGTATTTTCGCTTCTCTGCTATTGGAAGATCGAAAAATTGTTTCGTAACTTCACGAATTTTGTCTAGGAATGAATGTGTCATACCATGGTTTATTGCCTGAAACACCTTACACAATCGTTAGAGCATAAAATTCCTCGAAAAATCAAGACCCATTTTTTTTTTTTTAACGATCTAGATATACGAATAGAATAAAACGTTAAAAGGATGGTTTTCTATAGACCTGAAAGCAGCCCCATGAGCTTAAAGCTGATCGAAGTTTGTGGAGCTCTTCTTCTCTGGTAGGTGACAAAGATGTGAGGAGCAAACCAAGATCAACAACTGGAATCTCGACCAATGGAACATCTAGGATTCCACCGTCGCCATCCTTGTGAATATAGACTTCTGGAAGTTCTTCGCCGTTGATGACCAGTTCTTGGACAGATTTCTGTAGCAACTGCTTCTCGGGAGGAGGGGCAGATTCGGCCATGTTTACTTGTATGAAGCTGGCTGTAAATGGAGGTAATCCATATAGATAGAGTATGTGTTCCAAGGGGGGCAACTGGAAAAGGTTGTCTTTTTTATTTTATTTTATTTTATTTTATTTATAGTAGTTTTAGTTGAATCTGGGTGTCCAAGGATAAGAACATGGAAAATTGACTTCCTACACGTGAGAAGAGAAGGTAATTGAACTCTCTGCATTTTCAATGAAACCGGGACCTTATAAATTCTTATTATTTTATTTATTTATTTATGAGTTTAGCCATTCGTTTTTTATGTCTTTTTTTGTTTGGGGAAAGGGTTTTTAGGATAAGGGAAAGTGTTTGGGTGCTGCTGTTTTTATTAGGATTCTTTATAAATTGAAGTTTATAATTTGTAAAATGATTAAAAGTGTCCTGTTGACATGCCAACCACTAATTAATTAAATTACGAGTATGATCTTTTGCTTAATCATTTTATTAATTATAAAATGTCATGTCAGTTTGAAAAATTGTAGTACTCCTAGTAGTAGTCTATAAGGAAAATTTGTGGATTAATATGACATTCAGTGGTGGAGTTAAAATTTTGGTTCAGGGAGAACAAAAAATAATTAAAAGATTAAAAATATAACTAATGCAATAAATAAATATTCAACAAAATTTAATTATTGGTTAAAACATATAAATTTAACTTACAATTTATTTTGTCATGTCTAGTGTTAATTTATTCAGTTGTCCTAGATAAATTTGAAATCCTTGCATGATTTCTTCATTGTTGATAGTCTTCAATATATCATTTTCAATGCACGTAACTATAAAATTATTCATGCAATAATCTCCCATTTAATTACTTTAACAATTTTTAATAATATTTATTGTTGAAAAGACTTTCAATAGTTGTTGTCGCAATTGCCATAATTAATGACAATGTCGCCAATGAATACACTATTTTTTTTTATCTCTAGCATCTTCTTAGCAAGTTGTCCAATCTCTTTGAGTGTTGCGAATTCAGCACTCTAAATCATGTCAATGATATATGTTTCAAGTTGATTGTTCAAAATGATAAGTTGAATTACTGAAAAATCATTCGAATAAAATTAAACAAGATGAAGTAATTCCTCCTTATTAAAATTTTTTGAGAAGTGAAGAGGGACATTTGACCCCCTTCTCTCGATGACATTAGTTAAATATAACACATATAATCTTATTTATTAAAAAAATTATTAATTAAATAATTAAATTAATCATTTCTTATAATATTAAACTTTTGAACCAACTTGTAAAAGGCTTATAGCTTAGCAGCAATGTTTGAACTCCTTATCTCAATAAGATAGTCAAAGTACCAAGTTTTATTTAAAGAGGTAAGATCGGGTAGGCAAGATGCGTGCCTAAGAATATTGAGAAAATAAATGAGATATTATAAATAAATGACCCCAAGATGCGATCCACTTTCAAAAGTATATGCTCTGCTATCTTAGAGTTTTATACTCTAAATTTTTCGATTTGACAAATGAAAGTTTATATTATTCTAAAAAACAAAGAAAATAAACGTGATTCTTTAAGGGAAATACATGATCAACAATGATGGAGCAATGGGAAAAGTCCAAATTAGAAGTCAACTATCCTAACTAAGCTGAAGGGGGGGCCAACTATATATGGTGATTGCATTACAGATTCCCTTTATCACAATTTTTTAGTGGCATTGGTATTAGCATTTGCAATTAAAATGGTGCACTTTATTGAAAAGAGAAATATTATTTTGTATTCTATTAAAATTTTCAGCTTTTTCTTTCTAATTAAAACTGATCTAATGGTGGATGAGCATACTATGTCAATTGAGAGTGCTTGAAAAATGCAAAATAACATTTATAAAATAATAAGTTTGGCATTAAAGATCACCCATAGGCCATATTTCTAACGTGAATTAATAAACAAGTTATGCTCCAAGGTATTTTCTTTCATACAATGTGGCTTTGGCCTTATACAGTTTCAGATGAACTGATTCTAATCCATGCCAACTTTCATGGCTTAATCAATCGTCTTTTACAAACAAGATAAAAGTTCACAAGAGATAAAAGTCCCAAACTAGAATTAGTCTCAGTGCTGCATCAATCGCCCTCTTCCCTGCAGCCTGCAGATAGTATTATTGGAAATTAAGGACTTAAATTTGGACAGTTTCAAGTGCAATCTGGCCTTTCTGAAAGCACTCATAGTTGATAGCGCCATAATCCTTGACATTTCTATATAATCTAGGCCTCTTCTCATCTATCAAGCACTCCACCGGTCCAATCTCTCTGTCCGGCTGCGGCTCATTGAACATAGCAACTGACATTCTCATCCTTTCTGTGTTTGTCACAACCCTGTGCATAGGACTCTTGAATATCCCGTTGCTCATTATCTGCACCAATTCATATACACAAACGGCCGGGTTACAGAATTTGCTTACAAAAGCAGCTTTCTCCTGGCTATTGATCACCAGTTGGGGTGGCAGATGGTTTACCTCTAATTAGGATATATAGAAGTCTTTCCCTATTTAATTAGCTAGTTAGGGTGACCGCTTGGCCAGCCATTCCTTTGCTGTTATAGTTGTCGTGCAGCTGTCCTTGTTCTGTTTTGATGGCCGCACGACCGCCCTGTTTTGCTGTGATGGTTGCGCAACCACATTTGACTAGAATAGAAATAGCCGCGTGGCCATCTCCTATCTGTTGAGGGTAGCCGTACGACCACCTCTCTATTCTTTTTAATTTTTTTAAAAAAAATAGTAAGTAAGCCCTTAAACTTGCACATCTTTTCTCAATTCATATAGGAACGAGTGATTTATTTATTTTTTCTTAAAAGAAAGTGTTTTGTATTATTATTATTATTCTTTTTTTTTAAAAAATTGTTTTGTGCTTTGAAAAAGTAAATGGTATATTACATATTTTGAAAAAGCGAGTTTTTGGTTTTGAAAATAGAAAAATGTTTTCAAAACCGTTAGCAAACAAGGCCTTATTAGGCTTTCATATAGATGTGTTGCTTATTGTTAATGTTTTTGAAATAATTGTGAGAGGGATCTTATTATTATTATTTTATCTGGAAAGAAGAATAAGAAGATTTCGGTGTAAAAATGATTGATTTTTCTTTGCTATTGGATTTGAAATTTCATATACATGTTGAGTTGCATGCTCACTAGTCACTAGTATGACTTAACACTTTTATCTTCATGTTTGTATTATGAAACCTTCAAATGCACCGTATCAATTCTCTCCATTTCAAATAATCATCAAATTGATAGTATTTATTTCACGGTTAAGATTTAAAGTTAGTATATCTAACGACGTAAATGATATCAATGTTAGCACATTTTTAATAAAATTAAGATATAAGTACGTACCTGCATTTGGTCACCGAGATTTACTAGGAGAGCATGAGGAATTATGGGAACTCTAACCCATCTGTCTTCAATGAAAATTTGAAGACCTTCAACTTGTTCATCTTGCAAGAGAACTGTAACTCCTGACCTATCTGTATGAGGCTTGACGCCAAGAACCAGATGAGGCCTAGAACAAGGTGGGTAGAAGTTAAACCTGGCTTGCATCAGTGTATTCTCTCCAAACTGCTTCGAGAAGCTTTCCTCTTCCAAGTCCAGTGACTTTGCCATGGCCTTGTATAGAAGATCCACCACTGACTGTGTCCTCGTTGCATATTCATGTAAAGTCTCTCTACGTACATGCAAGAAATATTTGAAAGCTTCATCAAACTTGTTAAAGTATTCATTAAATGCTTCTATAAGCTTAAGCTTTTCGGATCAAAGTTAACATGGTAGAGTTAAAAGTTTTGAGTTCGAATCTTAACTTTGTCATTTATCTCTCTTTTCAATTAAATATTTCATGTGTTGGGCTTCACCTATTAAAAGGTAGTTTAAACTCACACGTAAGGGAGAGTGTTAAAATATTCATTAGAAGATTAAATTTACCACTACTTATAAGATTAAGCTTTTGGGATACGTGGGAATGAAAACTTTGAGAAATGAGAATATTTAGTACGTACCCAAAATCATTTGGATTTTCCGGCCAAAGATTAAGCCTTCTTCGATCTTCCGGAAAAACCCTTAGAGTTAGGCGATAGGACCAGTCAAGAACTTGCTTTTCTGACACTACTATATCATTCCCATACCCTTCAGACTCATTAACTGCTCGGGAGTACTTCTGCTTCTCTTCCTCTGGAAGTGCGAAGAATTGTTTTGCAACTCCACGGACCTTGTCAAGAAATGAACTTGAAATTCCATGACCTATTGCCTGAAACTTTAAACAATTCAGAACTAATAAAAAAAAGAAGAGAGAAGAGAGAGAGATAAGGAGAGATCTATCTTTTAGGCTCAAATGTAACTGATCGGTGCATATATAATTTTATAGATTGACACATAGGACTATGGATTGAGTTGATGGAACCTCTAATGTAACTGATCTTATAAATGTTTGTGCCGTAAAAATATATAGGAAGAACTTCACTTACTATTCTTGATCTTTCGTCACTTTTGCAATCATACCCTTAAACTTTAAAAAATATCAATTTAAGGTCACTATCTTTCAGAAATTTAAAATGTCAACCCTTCCGTCAAAATTCACAATTCAAATTTTGAAGGAACACAAAAAAGATATAAGAGTAATATTTAGCAGTACTCATTATTATAGTGACACTAGATTGAATTTTGTTCTCGTTATACTTAGCACCAAACTTGGTATACTTCTCTCACCCTTATATATTCTTTTTGCTGCCTTGTTTGGATGCCCAGAAACTATGGGAATTGAAAATGAAATATGACTTATGTTGCTTTTTATTCAGACTCTGTAAAGTTTTGTCTTTTGGTTTTTTTTTAATATGTTGGGTAATCAAAATGTGAATAGTGAGTGTAAAGCTGGCAGATTTGGTGGTTTTATTGAGCATTAATTAGTTCTATGTTTGATTGGGTAGTGAATAGTTGTTTTTGGAGGGGAGTTGTTGTGCTGATACAGTTGCTTATGGAATTCTAGTTTCATTAAAATGTGTTGATTTTCCTTGTCAGGTGTTTCGCAATATAGATGGGCTGGTGGGGGAGATCCAGAAGTCTCAACCTCTGAAGAAAATGTATGTTTCACACAACATTAAATCTAGGCCCTTCATTTTTTTTTTTTTTAACAAGAGATGTGCTGTAGTTTTAACCACATGACATAAACCGGATCCAAATTTTTAACCACGCTAATTTTTAACAAGAAATAAATTCACTCAAGCAACATGCCTGTTTAAGCTTAAGCTAAACCTAGAAAAATTTGGCGTAAAAATCTTGCATACTTAGGCGGATTGTCTAGAATGCTTAATCATATTCTTTTTATGGATTTTTTTTTTTCTAAAATACTTAAATTCTATGGTTATGAAAAATATTTGGGTCTGCCAACCTTTATAGGGAAATCAAAAACTCGCACTTTCACAAGGTTAAAAGAGCACATATGGGGATGTATCAATGGCTAGAAGAAAAAATTTCTATCTCAAGCTGACAAGGAAATCCTCATTAAGGCTGTAATTCAAGCTATTCCCACTTATACCATAAGTCTGTTTTTGTTGCCTAAATCTTTATGTCAGGAAATAAATTCTTTAATGATTCGCTTTTGGTGAGGGCATAAAGAAAATATTTCTAAACTAGCATGGATGAGTTGGGCAAAGTTGGGGCGCTCAAAAGCTATGGGAGGAATGGAGTTCAAGACTTTGAGTATTTTAACAAGGCTCTCTTGGCTAAGCAAGAGTGGCGGTTGATCCAACAGCCAGGTTCTTTAATGGCACAGATTTTTAAAGAAAAGTAATACCCTTGAACGACATTCTTGAAATCATAGTTAGGTGCTAGGCATGAAAGAGTATTTGGCAAGGCGAAGGCTTTGTTAGAGACCGGACTGGTATGGTGAGTGGGTGATGGTTCAAATATTAAAATTTGGGAGGATAAATGACTAACTACTAAGCCCTCTGGAGTCTTGCAATCACTGGTACGGGGGTTGGAGAGGAATGCACAAGTTAATGAGATTATTGATCCAGACACGGGGTGGTGGAATGTACCTCTTATCTGGGAAATTTCTAATGAGGCAAAGGTGGAAAAAATTTGTAGCATGCCCATTAACTCCAATGTTTCATCTAACAAGTTAATTTGGGGTGTCTCTTCGTCAGGAATTTTCTCGGTGAAAAGTGCATACCATATGGGAAAAGATATTGTACAAAAGGAAACTGGTGAGAGCTCCAGAGCATTTGAGACTAGCACATTGTGGAAGAGTTTTTAGGTTCTCAATGTCCCTGGAGTGGCGAAAGTTTTCCTTTGGAAGGCCTGTAACAACCTGCTACCAACCAAAGAAAACCTGTGTTTTAAAAGGGTGGTGGAGGATCCTCTATGCCCAATTGTGGTGTAGAAGCGAAATCCATTTGCCAAATTTTGTGGTGTTGTCCTTCTTCGCGTGATGTTTGGGGGGAGTGCTCTAGAAAAATTCAAAAATGCTCCATTGGCAGAGATGATTTCTTTCGAGTCGCTAGTGGACTATTAGAAAAGCTCGAGCATGAAAAATTTGAATTCCTAGCCACACTAGCTAGAGGAATCTGGCTAAGACGAAACGGGGTGGTATTTGGTGGCAAGTTTCTACGCCCACAACTAGTAGTCCAAAATGCAATGGAAGTTGTACAGGAGTTCTATGCAACCGAACTACAGAGGACAAATAGAGAGCTTCGACAGCCACCCAATGGTGAACCATGATGGTTGGCTCCCCTAGAGGTGTGTATAAAATAAATTGGGATGCGGCTATTGACAAGGCCAACAAAATTATGGGTGTAAGTGTAATTGCTCGAGACTCTGAGGGACAGGTTTTGGCATCAATGAGTTCTCCAATGAAATACATCACTGATCCTACTGTGGCGGAGGCATTCGCAGCATGGAAGGCCGTGGTTTTTTGCAAAGATCTAGGTCTCCACAATATCTTTTTGGAAGGTGACGCACTAGAGATAATACAAGTGCTTCGAAGGAATGACCAATCTTGGAGCAAGTTTGAAAATTTGATTGATGACTCGAAGACTATCCTCCAAGGTCTACAATCTTGGCATGTGTTGCATACAAAGCTGGAAGCAAATATGGAAGCCCATCTATTGGCAAAAGTGACACTCAACTATCCTAATGAGGTTATTTGGATAGAAGACTATCCTGTATATTTTCATAATACTGTTACCTCAAAGCACTGTATACTGTGATTTTTAATGAAAGTCTGAAAGTTCACTTCAAAAAAAAAAAAAAAATCTATATAAATACACCTAGTCAAAAGGAAATTCTATATAAATACTTAAATTCTATATTTAGACATGCCACACAATGATATCATTACAATAACCTAGTTATATACATGTTTTATTTTTAGTTTTTATTTATGTTTTTATAAGTACGAGAGTTTTTATTTTTTTTGTTGTGAGGACTAGAACTAGGGACTCCAACTTGGACAGTACTCCATCCACACCCCGAGGGCACTTTTGCAAGAGTTGCAAAGCATTGTTCTATATATATATATTTTCAAATTGAATGAGGAAAAAAGGTTACAAGGACTATAGAGATCATATAGAATATGCTTTTTGTAAGCTTATAATAACAATATTGTGGAGAAACAACTCACAACATAAAGTAGAATTAAATCTCAAAAGAAAAATAATAAATAGTGAGTTATAAATAATTTGCAACAACCATTTGATTATTAGGGTTATAATATCTAATAATAAATTTTGAGAACAATAAATATATGAAATAATCACTTTATTCTTAATTTTATTAAAATAAACCGA
This sequence comes from Betula pendula, assembly GCA_900184695.1. Taxonomy (NCBI): domain Eukaryota; kingdom Viridiplantae; phylum Streptophyta; class Magnoliopsida; order Fagales; family Betulaceae; genus Betula; species Betula pendula. The sequence goes on from FXXK01000302.1 coordinate 13,432, forward strand.
CAACTTTTTTTCTTCGTGCTCTATATTTTAATCGTGCCTCACAGAATAAACAAACTTGAAGATACACTTTCTCTCACCAAAAGATTTAATAAAAAAAATAAACACGCACTTTAGCATATGCGAAAAATCAAAAGTTTTTGAGCCACGCAGCAACGAAGGAAGAGAGGAAGCTGATACGGGTCTAACGGGAGTCATTTAGAAAGTAATTATAATAATAATAATAATAATAACTAGGGTTCGTTTGGGTGTTGATTTATTGGATTTTTTGTTAATTTTATCGATTCCAAGAAAAAAAAAATTAAAATTATAAATGAATAAAAAATTATATTTAAAATTCTAAAAAAAAAAAAAAAAAACCTTAAGGGAAAAAAAAGGGTAGTGTTTGAACCACCCCCAACTGCTGATGGGGTAGCTGGCCATCCTGAATCTCTAAAAATTGCTTGGGGTGGATAACCACCCTTGAAACATTTGGGGGTAGCTCGGCCATTTCTCCATATATATTTCCAGTTTTTTTTTTTTTTTTTAGTTTGATTGAATAAATTTGAATTGAATTAAATAAATTTGAGTTGCGAAAAAAAGTTAATTTTTGAAAAAAATTGAGTTGGTGGAGTTAAATAGGGTCCCTAAACGTACCCTTTAGAGATAATAATAAGTTATCATTAATATTGATAACATTTGTAAGTTTCTATTTAAAAATTAATGAATAATGAGAAAAATTTATTGTCAAGTATTTACATTTGTTATTAGAAAGTTTAGGATTCTTCGAATTACCCTAAATTATAGAAGTATAAAATTCTTTGAATTATCCTACCAAATTCTATCATTCTTGTCACTGTTTCATCCCATGTTAATTAAGTAGGTGCGTAATGATAACTTATTATCTCTAAGTTATTCTAATCCTAAAATAATTCCTGTTAGACTCGTAACGAAAGCATATGCCGATCAAGCCCTATGATAAGGGGTGGAACCACCCCTTGGCTTGGGGGGTTTCATGGCCATCCCAAAATTTAAAAAATATCATAAAAATTTGAAAATTTCTTTTAAATTTGAGTTAGATTTTGTCTCCCTCTCCTAAAATCCTAGTTCCACCCCGCAAAGATCCTCATAAGGTTCCTCCTAGCTATCGTCTTATATGTAAAAATTTTCCCTGAAAAATTAAAAGATGGGGTAGAAGTCATAACCTGGAAGCATCCTCCTGAGCTTAGAGCTGATCTCAGTTTCTGGAGTTCGTTCTCTACTTGTTTAGTATCATCATGTGATGAAGAAGGGAGGAATAAGCTGATATTGATTATTGGAATTGAACCTAATGGTGGAGAAGACTCTATAGACCCAAAACTGCCATCTTTAACGGTGTACTCTTCTGGAGGTTCGCTGCCATTGATGGACATTTCTTGCACACTCTTGGACAGAGTTGCAGCCTCTTTAGCAGAAGGGTCTGCCATATATGCAGATGCTGCACGCCTTATATAGACCGACTCCGCCGGCCGGCGACCAATAGGTTCAAGATCCAGGTGGCCCAAACATGTCTCGAGGCTTTATAAACTAAAACCAACAAGCTGGCATGGTCTTCCATTGTGTCTCCAATAACGGGGCAGACCCATGTGCGTTTACAACTTTTCAATGCTTTAAACGTACGGTGGGCAGATGACTCATCGACCATTTCTTTAATCAGGAAGATAAATTATAGTGGAGTGTTACAACAGTTACTAAAAATTTTTTAAAAAAATTAATTAATATTTTTTTCTTTTTTAAATCAAGTGGAGTTTCTTTTTACTTAAAGAGGTAGGTTCTATTTGATTTAAAAAAAAAATAAAAAAATGCTAATTAATCTTCTAGAAGGATTTTTAATAGATGCTTAAGTATTTTCCTAAATTATATATCCCCATGATTGCAAAATTAAGACCTGAAATTTAAAAACTCTGAATAAGAGAAAATAATGATTAGAGAGAAAATAAATATCATAATTGCTCCAAAAAAAAAAAATAGAAAATAATTGTGAAAGATTAAAATTTTATTGATCTCTAAAATTGATTTTAATAATAACATAAACCATATGCCTTTATATAGGTATTTTTTAAGCAAAATATTTGAAAAAAAGAAGAAGAAATAAAAATATAAAAATCACTGGGATACAAAAGAAAATACTCGTATACAAATAAAACACAAAAAACATATTATTCCACAAATAATTCTCAAATATTATGCTTGATTCTTGCTATTAATTCTTATGTTAATCTTCTATTTCAAGATATGTAAGTGTTATTAACTCAATGTCTAACAATTCAATTGCTGATTTTCTTATATGACAAAGTCTCCAATAAGTTAGCGTAGCGTTTATCACGTTTTCTAGAAGACCACTTTATTGATCAGACCAACTAGAAAGGTAAATAAAATTATGTTGGTTTGATAATACTTTTTAAAAGATTTTTTTTTGTTTGAAAAAATATTTTGATTTGACATAAAAGTAAAAAGTATTTCTAAATATTTTATAAATATTTTGTGTTTGAAATTATTTGTTAATATTTTTATGTTTTTTTACTTATAAAAAAATAAAATAAAATAAAAAAAACCCTCCTCCAAAATATCGTTATCAAACAAGACAATTATTTCTGAAGTGTAATTGGATTAATGGATATCCTATTCATCGCATTGATCAGACTTTTTTTTTTTTTTTTTTAAAAAAAAAAAGCCGATGATCACGCCAAGATGATAGCTCCAAATCCAAAGTCTGCCGTCCATTGGCATATTATATTCATCACGTGTTTGGGTGTGTATATATCTATATGATTATATATATACAAAGATTCATGAATGAATGAAGACAAACTAGTTTCAACTAACTTTTTTTGTTCTTCAAAATAAAAAATAAAAAAAAAAACAAATAACTTTTTTTTTTGTTTTTATATATATCTTAACAGACAATATACAGCATGCCATGTGAGTACCATCCACGGTCGGCGGTAAGCTTGCCCAAGGTTCCTTAAGAGTAAGACTATTCAAATAATAAAAAATTCCAATGTGATTAAAGACTTAATCGCTTTAAAAAAAGAGAGTGGGGATGTCCCATTTTAATTATAAGGATTTTTTTTTCTTTAAAAATAATAAATATATGAATTTTTTATATGAAAAAAGGATTATAGTAATTAGTCATTTGAACATTAGCTATCCATTTTTATAAGGATAACTTCATCTATTTTTATTTTTTTTTAAAAGCAAATTAGGAAAAGGCTATAGGAATCAAAACACCAAAAAAATGGTGGACTCTCCAACAATAAATTTAAAACGAAAATTACAGTGCAAATCATATATACAAATAGTAAGAAATTGGTCAAAAAAAGACCCAGTCCTCTCACTCGGGGCCGCATAAAGCAGTGAAAGCACCAAGACAGAGGGCACAGGTAAGGCCATGTCTGTCGCGAGACCCTTCAATCCTATTTGAATCAACAAATGCAAGGGACGCGGACAGGGGGATGACCCTCAAAATATCTTTCAACCCTACCAGAACCTTTGCTTGGTAACAACAACAACCACTAGGTACAGCTAAGGTGGGGGTAGCACTGCCAAAATCCATACCAAATCTGTCAACAAGGAGCAACAATCTCCAATACAAGTCAAGCCACAAATGAACAAGGAGATAGTAACCCGCAAAAATCAACAACAAGAACAGAAATACAAAGCAAAAAATACAAAGAAAACAACAAGAAAGCCACAAAAAATTCAAACAACAGCAGCATAACGAGGAAATGGACAACTGTTGAGCGCGTGGGGTGAGGGTGGAGCGTCAAAGACAACCTGAGGCGCGATGACTAGTGGTAGAGAGCGGAGGGATTGAAAAATGAGGCAAAGTGGTGTTTTGGTGGACTAGGGCGATGCAAATGAGCAGATTTTACTTGGAAGGAAGGGATGACACTGGGCTAAGCTCTCCCATGTAAGAGATGACGCTGAGCGAAGGACCAGTGAGATGGTGTGTTTCGGCAGAAGTGGCGACGTGGAGGAGCACGGCTGGAGCGTCTACACTACTGAAGAGGGATGGAACACACCAAAACAGCAAAATAAAAGGGGGAGAAACTAGAGAAAAGTGAAGAAAAAAAGGAGGAAGAGAGGAGGGAGGAAGAAAACTTTATCACTACTCCCTTGGAACAACCGCAATAAGCGGTGGAAAGCCTCACAAGGATGTGAAAAATTTTCTAGAGAGAAAGAGGTTCGTCTCTCAAGAGAAGCGGTGGGAAGAGAGATGAACAAATGTCTCTCTTCTTTTTGAAGCAGACGTCTTGATTTGGCTTTCAACTCTAGCGAAAACAGCAGCTTCGATAACTTCATCTAATTGATAGTTGACATGATAGAAAACAATTTCGAAAACATGGTAATAAGATTTGCCGAAATGTTAGCAATTCATCAATATACTTTATAAAAGATTTGTGAATCATAATCTACAAGAATTGTAAGTCATATTGGTTCTATATTTTTCAATTCCTATTTTCTTTTTCTCTTTTTTTTTTTTCATTTTTTCTAACACCGAACCGTTCTTGAGATTTGGGATTCTTAGTGTCGAGGAAAGAGGCAAAGTTTCTTAGGTCCCGAGGTTGACGATGTTAGGAAATGAAAGCCACTTTTATGTACCGTTTCCATTAAAGTTGATATGATTATATATTAATCATTACAGGTATGCTTGGCTAAAAACTTGTTGAATTTTGTTATTAAATCATGATCAAACCAAAAACATTTTTCATTGACCAGGAAAACCTTATTTAATTTTTATTAAATGAATTCTCTTTTTTAAAACTGTAAACAGTTTTTCGAGTATGAGCTTCTCTTCTCACATGCACTTTCTCTCTCTCTTAGTTCATTCTCTGTCGTTGTCCACTGGAGGTCACTAGAATGTGCTGCCCACTGCCATCGAAGGTTGCTGGTTGTCATTGATTTTCTATACGAGCCAAACATTGAAAAATATTTTTAGCTCCAACAAAAAATATTTTATGTTGAAACAAATGGAGCTTAAATGATTACGTGAAGATGAGGAAGATATGGGATAGTATCTATGGGCACGATAATTAGGAGATGGAACTTAAGCCCATTAATCTCTGTTAGGGGTAGCAATTTTTGACACGACCCGCGAACCCGACACAAATACGACACGAAGATAGCGGGTTTGGGTTTAGGGTTACCGAGTTTGGGTCAAAACAGGTCAACCCGTTTATGACCCGTTTAATTAACGGGTTAGACGGGTCAACCCACTCGTGACGTGGCTGGCCCGTTAACACTTTCTTTTTTTTTTTTAATAAAGTTAAACCTAAAAGTAAAAACTAAAAACCTAAATCTAAAATTGATCTCAAGCTCTCTTAGACTCTCGGCTCTCTCTCAGTCTCTCTCTCTCTCTCTCTCTCTCTCTCTCTCTCTCTCTCTCTCTCACAGTCTCTCCGTCGATCGTCCCCGACGAAGAAGACGACAAGCGTCAAATCAACAGCCAGAAGCTGAAGGCGGTGACGCCGGTGAGGTCCGAGAAGCTCTCAAATCTTCTTGGACCTCACCAGCAAGATTGGCCGCCGCCCACCCGCGCGTTAGGCTGCTGCCGAGAAGCTTGTTAGGCCTCCGCCCAACATTTGCCGCCTCCCAGAAGCACTGGCCTCGACCTCCTTCCACCATGCGAACGACATCCCACTGCCGATGAACGCCCGCCACCAACGCACAACTGTGAGAACATTTCTCCTTCTTTTTTTTTTGTTCTTTTGATTTACCTTTTGAATGTCTTATTTTCTTCATAGCCGAATGAGGATAAGATTTGGAGTTGGTTTTTGTTGTTATTTGTGAATTTTTGGTGTGAGTGGCCGATGATGTGTTTGGTTTGAGAGGTTTTGTTGTTATTTTTTTGGAAGAGCTAAGTGGGTGTTTGTTTGATTAAGAGACAATTGCTGTGACTTTTGAGTAGAAACTGCTAAGAAGGCTCCAATACTAATATATGAGGAATTATTTTTTTTTAATAATTAAAACTTACTTAATTCGGGTCGTGTCGGGTTGGGTCGGGTAAACTCGACTTGAATACCTAATCGTGTCAAACGAGTCAGGTCGTTTCAGGTCAACACATTATGACCTATCAATTAAACAGGTCAGACGGGTCATGTCGTGTCAACCTGTTAAAATCGTAGGTTGTATCGAGTCAACCCGTCTATTAAACAGGTCATGTTCGTGTTTGGCCTTAACAAGTTGGTGAGTCAAGTGGGTCACTCGAACCCGACACGCCAACCCGTTTTGCCACCTCTAATCTCTGTTCATCGCCTTCCCACTATTATTGCCCTTTTTGCTCAAAAATAAAGGAAAAAAAAATTATAAAAAAAAATAAATAAAACCAATCTTGGGATGGATTAATGGGCAAGATTCTCACTATTATTGTAATTGGATTAGCATGTAAGCCCATTAATCCAAATGTGACGTAATTTTTAAAATTACCATTTGATTTTAGATGGATCACTATTAAATTTGAGTAATGCTACATTTTCAACTTTTTTGTCCAACTCTTCCAACTTTGTATATGTGGACAAAGATAGACCTATAAATGCAAAAACAAACTCTTTTTTTTTTTAAAAAAAAAAAAAAAAGCTACATATACAAAGTTGGATGGAGTTGGACAAAAAAGTTGAAAATGTAACATTACTTATTAAATTTTAATCAAATTATTATTTTAAAAGTCACATCACATTTGGGAGATAAAAAGGAATACGAGTCTTGTATATAACATTACTCTTCATCCTCTATTTTTTAACTTTTTCATCTTTTTGCACCTTGGTTGCTTCCCTGTCTCTCTTACTTTAGCCTAATTAGCACTCGGCACTCACTGTTAGCATAAATCTCTAATCTTTTCCAATCTAGGTAAGTGTTCTTACTTTCTCTCATTCCCTCTCCGGCCCTCCACAATTCTCCTCATTTTTTATCCCCTAGATTTTATTCTTTGTTAATTATTAGGATATATTATTTAGGGTTTTGGACTAAGAGAATGAATATGTTTTGATTCTTCTGGTGCTTACAACAATTGCCCAACGAGAGAATGTATGTATGTATTCTTGTGCTCGAGTAATTTCTATACATTCCCTCATCCCCTCAATCCTATGTGGTGTGGTCCCCATAACCCAAAAACTAATTCTCATGCATCAAATGTTGTGGGAACCACGCTACCGATTACCACATGTTATTTCTGCAGCACACCTTTCAGCAGGGGTGGACCCAGCTTACACCTTGGGGGCTTCACACCTTTTAAATTTTAAAAATTCTCTCAAATTTTTTAGTTTTTATAAGATAAACCTCTAAAAATTTATTATTCCCCCTTATAACGCCCCACCAATTACTAATCAAACCATGATGGACTCGTGGCGCATTTTCAGACTTATTTACTAAAAAAACAAGTCCGAAGAGATCTATCTAACAATCAAAGTAGAAGAATTTCAAACTTAATGCAAGATAACTCACTAAATAATCCATAATCAAAATAATATCCAAAACATTATCCGGAACAGAATTAAATCTCCTCAAAAGTAAACTTAAACCAAGAGAAATACAAATCCAAATAAAATAAAATCTCAAGTTGTCAACAATAATCAAATCCCAAACATAAAACAAAGTCTCCAAATAATCATCAATTAAGGGCGAGTCTTAATCAGATATGACAGAAAAATGAACTCAATCTACTTATCTCGCGCATCTTCGCCTAAATCCCATAAACTCTTCATGTACTCCAAATCCGCACATAGAAGCTCAAAGATAATCCGAATTATATCCTCCACATGTACATACCTCCCCACTGCGTCTGCCATCTAACTGCTGCTGACTATTTGCGAAATATCGAAGTGTCCCACAGGTAGAAAGAAAGACAAAGATCAAGTGTAAGTCTACCACTTAGTAAGATGAAACCACATGGAACAGTTATATAATGTTGTGAACTCATAGGTTTTACAAAAAGATTTCTATTCATTAAATCATGTAATCGTGTAAAACAGTTATAACATTTGAAAAGATATTCAATGCAATACATATATAAAATACATGATAATTTAATCATACCATCATAGCTTAACTCCATATGGTTTACTCAGGCCCTTACCTCTTTCCGTTCGGGTTTGAACATTCTCGAAAGAACCTCTGGTACACACTAGTACCCTAATGTGCACAAACTAATGAATATCATACAACAACTCGACTGGGTTCGCCCCGGGTGGCTCACACTACAAGACAATGTCATGATCGTAACCACCATATAAATATGGTTGCGCTGGTTACTACTAGTTTATTGGATCTAAAGACAAAATATAGAATACTGTAGACCATAGGGCCTTGCCTTTATAATAGAAACCCATGACACAAGGTCATGTCAACTAAATGCAATTATCTTAACTGTCTTTTACTTGCATGCATGACATAAAATGCTTACATGAACATCAGCTTATCTCATATGCATAAACAAGAGAGTTCACATGTTTATAAAAAAGGGTTCGTGCAATAAAAGTCATGCATGTTTTATTGATCATAACAAAATAAAATGTTGTTACTATGCAATTATACAACAATATCCATGTGAGAATTACTCATCTGAGTTGTGGTGAAACTCTTCAAAACGAACTCCAAACTCCTTAAGATGATCATCTCCAAAAAAACCATAATGTAAGACAATTGTTCCGAACAAAAGACATTGACCTTAGACTCAAAAACTGATGAAACAGGGTTTTAGAGAGGGGGAGGATCGATCCTGACAGTCTGGGATCAATCCTGGTCTGAACAAGATTGATCGTGGACCAGCAGAAACGTTTCCTGACGCATCTAAAATGCTCCCGACCTCCAAAACAATTCATTCCAACCCTAAAACAACTCCTACAGCTTTTGGAACACTTTTAGGATCAAATTCAAACAATTCTACAATTAAAACTCAAACTAATTGGTCAAACAACTCCACTACGACTCTAGAACAATAAAATAATCATAGCTTAATAAACGACACAAACTACAATCCTAAAACATCACCAACACAACATTTACCTAAGGGAATAAAATAACAAACAATGACGATTGGTGCAACCAATCATCATACTCACCTTGCGGGGCTTAGAAACTCTCAAAACATACAAAGAACGAAGAAAACATAGCTGAAACGGCACAACGGCGCTTTGACAATGTTTTTGCACCTTGAAATTCGTGCAATATTAAAGAGAAGGTAAATGATGAATTTATAGAGGTTACGTCCGCATTAGAGCTTCAAAAAACCCTAAAATATTATTCTAATGTGTTAGGATCGATCTTGAAAAGAGGATGATTGATTTTGTCACTTAGAGGACCTAAGGATCGATCCTCTAGCAGAGAGGACTCGTAGAGGATTGATCCTCCAAGTTTGAAAATGACCTGGAGATCCAACTAGACCCAGATTTTCCCCTGAAAGTTCCCTTTGACTCAACTCCAACTAATCCTAAGGTCCAAAATACTTTATCTCTTAACTAGGGTTAGGATCGGGGTATTAGACCCCTCCCCACCTTTTTCTTTTATAGTTTTGTCTCTCCAAATCAACATTTCTGATTCTGCCCCTACCTTTCAATCACGGGCCATAAACAGCCCCAATGATTCATTTCTAAAGCGTGTTTCTTAAAGAGAGAAATAAAAACAGAGAGGGAAGAGAGGAATTGAAAAAGGCAAGGAGAAAGAGAAAGAAAACACTACTAAACAACATTTTGGCCTACTCAAAGCTTTGGTATGATTAGCCTGAATAAGTATGAATTTACGGGGGCATGAACCCCAAACCCTTCAAAGAATTTTTAAAGTTTTTTGTTTTTTGTTTTTTTTGGCTTTTATTAATGATGGCACAAAAAAAAAATATACATCCCAACCCTTCAAAAATTAAATTTTTAGTTCTGTTTCAGGAAACAAGTGATCAACTAGTATAACTCTTTGCACTGTCAGATGCCAGGGCAATCGATGGAAAATGAAAAGTATAGAAAAAAGCGAGAGAATAAAAACACCCCATATAACCACGTTACCATATACTAAACATGTTAGCAGTGAATTAAAATAAACTTTATTTTAATTTGATTCTGAAACAAGCATCGGAATACCATACAGTTCCATAATTTCTCCATCAACTAAATTATACTTTTGCTTCCTCAATTGCTACTTTCCCTTTCTGAAAACATTCATAGTTGAAAGCAGCAAAATTTTTCACATTTCTATATAACCTTGGCCTTTTATCGTCAATCAGTTGATTAACAGGTCCAATCTCTTTATCCAGCTCCGGCTCATTAAACATGGCCACAGATATCCTCAGCTTGTCCGTGTTAGTCAGTACCCTATGGATCGGGCTCTTGAATATTCCGTTGCTCATTATCTGCATAATTTCAGTACAACCAGTTACTTAATGCAGTTGTAGATTGCTTTCTCCTTGGACAGGTCTCATTTTTGAAGATTAATTCATTGCACATATGAAATGAAACATCATGTTTGCATGATAAATTCCTCCGAGCGGGAACTTAATTAGTATATTCAACAGTCGGTAACAAGTATTATATATTAGGAATTAATCTTCAAAATTTGACTTCAGGTGCGTTTGGGATTGTGATTTCGTAAACAAAAAATACGATTTTAAACAAATCACAAATGATGGATCGTTTGAGATTGTGTTTTTAAAAAATTGCGAGTTGAAAACACAGAAAATCTATATTTTCAAATCGCAGGTAAGGAGATGCGTTTTTAAAAACACATAATTTTAAAGGCTAAACTGCGATTTTAAATGTCAAACTGCTATTTTGTCATACACTTAACTGCGTTATTAAAAATTATGTTTTCAAATCGTATATTTTAAACTCGCTATTTTTAAATCGCAAATCCAAACGGACCCGAATCATGCATGTGAAATTAGCTAAAGAAGGATCACGTAAAGTGCCCCTAGATGCATAATGGATCCCTTTCAAAACGTGTGATTTGGAAATGCGACTTTTAAAAATGCAATTAAGCGTTTGTTAAAATCGTTGTTTGGTAAAATCGCAGTTATACCTTTAAAATTGTGTGTTTTTAAAAATGCCGATTGCATGTGATTTGAAAACGCAAATTTTTCTATGTTTTTAAATCACAATTTTTTTAAAATGCACTCCCAAACAATACATTTTCTACGATTTGATTTAAAATTGCCCTTTTGATTTGCGAAATCGCAGTGACAAACGCACTCTAAAACTTGAGACATACCTGCATTTGATCACCGAGATTTACAACAAGAGCATGAGGAATTACAGGAACCTTAATCCATGTATCATCTTTGAGAATTTGAAGACCTTCGACCTCTTCATCTTGCAGGAGAACTGTAATTCCTGATCTATCTGAATGAGCTTTGACACCAAGAACAATATCTGGTCTTGAGCAAGGAGGATAGAAGTTAAATCTCACTTGCATTATGGGTTGGTCTCCAAACTGGCTCGAGAAGCTGCTCTCTTCCAAATCCAGTGACTTTGCCATGGCCTTAAAGAGAATATCCATCATGCACTTCAATTTCACAGTATAGTCATGTAAGATCCCACTGCCAAAAATTAAATAACATTCTCAATTTTATCAAGTTGGTTCCCTTTATTATAGTATAATGCTATTTTGCACATAAATTCTCCACCTTAGGAACTCAGATTTAATATGACAATATCATAACCAAATAATGGATAATTGTTGGTCATATGTACTTTAAAATGGATTAACAAATATAATAGTTTTTAAGGTTATAAAAGCAAACCTGAAATCATTTGGAGTTTCTGGCCAAAAATTCATCCTTCTTTGATCTTCCGGGAAGACTCTAAGAAATAAGCGACTCGACCAGTCAAGAACTTGCTTTTCTGAAACCACCATGTCATGCCCATACCCTTCAACCTCATGAGCTGTTCGGGAATACTTTTGCTTTTCTTCTACTGGAAGTGCAAAGATTTTTTTTGCAACTTCACGTACCTTGTCAAGAAATGAACTTGGAATCCCATGACCTATTGCCTGATGCTCAAAACAACTTTCAAGTATGTTTCAAAAGCTCGGTAAGATCCATAGAAGGAACAAGATCTTAATTTCAGTTAAGAATGCAAAAATTCGTTGTTTTCTCCAAGGATCTCAAGACAATATCAAATCCACGGTACATATGTTAACATTTATGTTAAACGGGTTCTTCTGTTTTCCTATCTAGCTAGTACAAGCAAACACATTACTTTCCGTTCAAATGTCGGAGACCATATGTTCTTTTGCTAAAATTTATAATAATTTACCTCTTAAATTATCATTTTGTTGCAAAATGATCCCTCCGTTAGTTGTTGACATTAAAATGGACAGAAAGTAGTGCACATGCCATACAAGTGCATATTTTCGATTTGAAATACTCAAATTGTCCTAAATTATCATTTGTAAAAACACGCTCAAACTACCATTTTGTGACACTTAGCTCTCTTAAACTACCATTTCATTGCGATTTGGTCAACTTTTTAGATGTTAGTGTTACATTAAATGGATAGAAAGTGGCATACTTGACTTTATGTTTATATTTTACACTTGAAATGCCCAAATTGCTTCGATTTTAAACAAAATAATTTAGGTTAAAAAAAAAAAAGAGGGATTGAGGGGTGGTCAACCATCCCTTGGAGGCTTTTAAGCGCAGCTAAACACTCGCTCAAGACTTTTGGGGGTGCCGACCATTCTTTGAAGCTTTTAGGAGTGGCCAATGGTTGAAGGCCGGCCACCCTCACAATATTGAGGAAATAGTCGACCATTCCTGCCATTTCCCATCCCTAAAACAGGGAGTGACTGCTCCCCAAGCTTTTAGTGAAGGCCAAACTATCTTTTAGCCTTGACAGGGTGTTTGGCGATCCCTAAAAGCTTTTAACCTAAAATCGAGACAATTTGGGTGTTTTGACTCTTAAATATGCACATGTAAGTCATGTAGGCCATCTTCTGTCCATTTTAATGTCAACTTCTAATAGATGAGTCAAATCACAACGAAATGGTAGCTTGAGACGACGAAATATCACAAAAAGTTAATTTAAGAGTTTTTTTTACAAATGATAGTTTAGAGCAATCTGAACATTTCAAGTTTAAAATATGCATGTACATGGGACGGGACTTGCAACAAATTTCATCCATTTTAATGCTCTGGGCTAAAGGAAGGGTCTTTTTCCAACTTATTGGTAGTTGAAGTTGAAGGGGATAATGCATCATTGATGATATATAGTTTGGGATAAGTGCGAATTAGGCGGGTAAGTGTATTTTCCCTAAAACTCAAACACAATTTTCCTGGCATCCTACACCAAAGCCTTGACAAACATGGTGAGAATCCAGCAAATGGGAGTCGGATGGCCCAAAACAAATGAATGCAGGAAATCAAATGGCAGATGACGTGACCCACCGGCCCTGATCCTCCCCATTATGTAAACAATATTTTAGGTAAGACCCATTAATTTTATTCATCAAAAAAAAAAAGACCCATTAATTTTCCACAATAATCTCCTAATTGCAAAAAAAAAAAAAAAGTACTGATAAAAAGTTTTCAGACCTGGAAGCAGCCCCCTGAGCTAAGAGCTGATCTTAGTTTCTGTAGCTCATCGTCGGAGGAGAGGAGACTGATATCAATGATTGGAATCGGAACTGATGGAGAAGAATCTGTAGAGCCAAGACTGATTTCTTTAACAAGAAACTGTGGCGGTGGCGCGTGGCCGTTGATGGACATTTCTTCCACAGTCTTGTCCAGTGACACGCCCTCATCTGGAAGCAGGGTTCCGGCCATGTTGCTGCCCTCTTTGAATTGCTGGAGAGAATTATTGTTAGTATTATGTGCTAATTATATTGAGTGTTTTCTTGGTGTAATCGGTGCCGTATTTCGGTGTCTCTGTCTCATTCCCGTTGTGGATTCAGGCATGGTTTCCACGTAATTCCATATCGAGAAATCATGGCGTTGGAAGCACATGGAATCGATGACAACGGCTGGGGCCCATGTCTTTATCCCTGTTTACTCTATTTTGGTTAGTTGGTTTTTAGAAGTCACCGCTCCAAACATGGACAGGGCAATAATTTATTAATATTAGATTCTTTAAAATTTAATAGTAATTAATTTAAACATTAAAATTTTAAAAAATTTAATATTAGTAAATGACACTTATCATGTATTAGAGTGAATTGAATGAATTTTTTTTTTTTAATTTAAATTGGAGTGGCTCTCTCCATTACGACTAATTAATTAAAATTATTTCAAGAGAACAGATCCTTTTCTTTTCTTTTTTCTTTTTTTTTTTTTAATTTTTCATGGTCGATATCAGATTTTAAGCAGTGAAAATGTTTATGAGATCTCAGCTTTCTTTTTTTCTTTCCTTCTTTTTCTTTTTTTTTTTTTCGCCCTTTCTTTTCTCTTTTTAGTCACTAACATCAATAGTAGAATACCAAAGCTTTGAAGTACAATATCCATTTACGTTGGGATTATTTGTATAAAAACATGGCGGAAGAATCCTATAAATTAGATCCAAGAGAAGATGGTGTGGATGTCTCAATAACAATATATGTGTGCGCGCGCACAAGAGATGCTCACATAGGGTGAAATCGGCTACTCCTTGGCAACGCGGCTCATTCTATTTTCTCCTCAATGACCGATTAAAAGACAAATAGGATGGGCTTTCAAGTTTGTCTACATTATGTTCATCTAAAATTGATATAGTTTTTAAAATTGACATTAAATTTATAATAAATTATTATTGACTTTTGATTCAATGGCGATTTTAAAAGCTACGTAAATTTTGGGTAGACACAAAGTAGACATGAAATTGACATGTATCATTACTTTTTATTTTTTAGAATAATTATATATGTCATCCTCCATGTCTACCTTGTGTCAATCAAAAGTGATGTAGCTTTTAAAATTATCATTGAATTTATGATTGATCATTATTGACTTTTGATTTAATGGTGATTTTAAAAACCACGTCATTTTACAGTGGAAAGGTCGCGGCTAAAATTTGGCATTTGTGCTCTAGTTTTCTAGGTGTTCCTTATGTAGCTAATCGGTCATGGTTGGCAACTGCTGAAGCTTGGTTTAGACGTACCAAAAAAACCACTAAGGTTGGTAACTTGATTGGGTGGGCTTGCTGTATTATTATTTGGAATCTATGGATGTGGAGGTGTTCGGCTCGTATGGAAGGAAAAAAGGATTGCGTTAATGGTTTGTGGAGGAAGGTTAGATACTGGTTCCATTGGGTTGGTTTGAAGCTTAGGGATTCCGGCAATCTGCATCATCGTGATCAAACGATTCTTAACGAATTAAATTTGCCAGTTGGTTCTATACCGAAAAGCAAGCTCTTTGCAGTATCTTGGAAGAAGCCAGAGCTGGGTTGGTTCAAATTAAACACGGATGGTAGTAGCTTGGAAAATCCAGGGGAGTCGGGTGCTGGGGGACTAATTAGAGACCATACTGGTAATCTGGTTGCTGCTTTTTCGATTATATTGGCATTGGGTCTAATAATAAAGCTGAATTATTGGGGGTTCTCTTTGGCTTGCGAAAATGCAAGGCTATGGGTTTACATAATATTGTTGTTGAATTAGACTCCTCTCTGATTGTGAATTGGTTAGAGAACGGTAGCTGTGGGATCTGGTACTTGGAGGATTTTTGGGAGGAAGTTCTTGTCCTCATTAGTGGCCTTAATATTCGTGTTAACCATGTTTTTAGAGAGGGTAATCAAGCTGCGGACTGGCTTAGTAAATGTGGTAGTGCGGGGATTACGCAGGACTATAATTCGACTAATCTTCCTAAGGATCTCAAAGGAATTTTACGGGTAGATAAATGTGGTTTACCTTGTTTTAGAATAAGATAAATTTTGGTCTTTTCTTCATGGGATAGTTCTTTGTAAATCCTGTGGAATTTGAATGTTACCACGGTATTCCTCCGCCAAAAGTGAGGATTCTTCTAATAAAGATGGGCCGGGATCACTATTGGACATGTGATCTCGCTTCTTTAAAAAAAAAAAAAAAAAAAAAAGGTAGACATAGAGAATGACTTGTATCATTACTCTATTTTTTATTATTCAAATACTTCCAATGACTTCTTATATTTTGCATTTGACTATTCCATGAAATAATCCATAGTCGAATTAAAGGCATAAAATAACGGTCACTTTAATTAACTATCTCTCATCCATATATAAGTACCTAATTTAATTTTTTGATTATTCTTGTACTTGTGAAATCTCATTTTATCTTGTACATAAAATTTTAGTAACTCTTACTAAAACACTCAAGCCCGATATTAAAAATAACCAATTCCATTAAATTTAGGGTTTAACACTCATTATCCCTTATGGTTTAATGACTTTATTTTTACCCACTTATGTTTCAATTTGTATCATAGATGGTACCTCGCTTATGGTTAAAAGCGAAGATAATACTTCCGTTCATAAATTGACAAAAGTCCACATGGCCAAAAGATGGGATGACAAGTGGCAATATGCCTCATTAAATATTAAAAAACTCACGAAATTTTTTTTTAAAAAAAAATAGAAAACTAAAAACATTAAAAAGCATAGGAGTGGTTCGGCTACCCGCATAGCCATTTGGGGGCGGTTCGGCCACCCCCATGACCATTGGGGGTTGTTCGGTCACCACCAGACTAGTCATAGGGAGTGGTTGGAGCTACCCCTTCCATTTTTTTTTTTAAAGTTTTAATTTTTTTTTTATAATATTTATGTTTTTAGTTTTTTAATGAGGTATAGGGTCATGTGTCAGTTTTTGAAGGGCATTGACGTGGATTTCTATCAATTTTATGGATGGAAGTTAAACGGAAGTACTATATCCGTTTTTAGACATACACAAAGTATCATTTATGATACGAATTAAAACCTATGTGAACAAAAATAAAGTCGTTAAACCATACGTACTAAAAATGTGTTTAACCCTTCAATTTATATCAATGAGATATTTTATGTCACTTAATTAAATCAAACGATAATGGATTCTAGCTTGAGGCGTAGTGCTCCCACAATGTTACATGTGATCACCCAATATATCGAGATTTTACCGTGAAAAATCTCACTTCTAAATATATCAAAGTGACATCCACTTCACATTTGAGTTCGCATTTATCTCAGGATTGAAAACCAATATTATAAGTAATCGTGAGTTCAAGTTATTCTTTTGATAGTAATTATAAAATAATAGCAACTCATGTGGTTTGTTTACTAGAAGTCCCCATCTTTGGTGAGCTTCCAGATGGACCATTCTTTCTTTCTATTTTCGATTCTAGGATGAGTTGAGCAAGCAAGTTTCTAGAGCTCATATGCTGGCCAACAAAGATGAGAGAGAAGTAGAAGAGAGAGACAGAGACGAGAGAAAGAAGACAGAGATGAGAGAGAGAAAAAAGAAAAGAGTTTCTAGAAGAACAAAAAAGAAAAAGTAAAAAAATATTATTTGAATGATATAGAGAAAAGTTTTAGGAAATCTATTGTAGAGTGTATTTAGATAGAGAAACAAAAAGTAATTTGGTTTCCTAAATTTAGGAAAAATTGTTGGGTATCTGCTGTGAATGCTCTTAGTTCATGGTCTATAGATATGTTTCCAAGAAAGCAGGGCAATTCAGTTTTTCAGCAAGTGGCAAGCTAGCCCCGTCCTACCAGATGTTCCAAGTCCTCTGACTAAGAGGAGCTTGCCTAGAAATGGCAACTCTAAATGCTTCTTGACTATTGCTTTCAATAATCACCGGCTTGCTTAGTACAACACATTTTTGTAGTTTTTTTTAATAATTCAGATTTAATTGACTGGTCAAAAAAAAAAAAAATTGTTTAATGGCACTTATTTAACATCACTTATACTAAGTGATGTTAAATTTTAACTTTACATTGTTTTAATTAAAAAGATGGTATTTATTATGTTGTTTTGGACAAAACGATGTAATCGGTAACAGTGTTTACATCGTTTGTTCTAAGCGACATAATATATTACATCGTTTAGAAACAAACGATGTAAAACTGTAAAAATTAAGTCGTTTTCATCAATCGACGTAATAAAATTAAAGAATTAAATTTTACATCGTTTCTTCTCTAAACAATGTAAAATTTGTGTGTGTGTGTTTTTTTTTTTTTATTCTATACAACCGTTTGTGTGAAGGCTTCAAACTTGAAACTGAGGATTCTAGGTTCGTGAGAGATAGAGAAAGACTGAAGGTCTAGGTTGAAGCCATGAAGTGAATTTGTTTTTTGGTTTTTTTACCATTTGTGTATCATGTTGCCTAGGTGCCATTTGTGTATCTTGTTTTTTGATTTTTTCTTGAATTTTTTTTGTTGTTGTTTGTGTATCCTATTGCCTAGCTCTACTTTTTGGCTCTAACTTTTTCTGTTTGTTTCTACTTTCTCACTTTGTTATAGTCATGAGAAAGCAAAAACAATGGTTTTATGATTTTTTGCCTAGCTCTAACGTTACAGAGTTCGATTTGTTTTGTTTTTGGTTTTTTGCCGTTAGATTTGATATGACCAATTATGTTGTTGAAGCTCAAATCCTAAAAAACTCAAAGAAAAAATAATTATTATTACATGGTTGTCTAGATAGCAGAACATAAAATGTAATAAGAGAAAAATGTATCTCATATGATTTTAACCTGTGAACATATGTCATAGAATTGGGAAAACAAGCAAGAATTAGAAACAATGAATTTTGTTCTATGAGATGTGTTTTCTAATCAATTATATATGAGTTTAGTTAAATAATATGTATATTTTGTTTGGCTTAGAAATCTTAGATAAGAATTTTAACAAACTTATTTCAACTTAATAATTATTCTTAAAGAGCCAAATTATTCAGTCTATCAATTGCAAAGTTTATTGTCTTTTTGAGCTAAATAAAGTTTATTTGAATAACCCTTATTGTGAAAATCTTATAGTGAGACCCTTGCATTGGTTAATGACTCATTGTAATCCAACTCGATCTATTCCCTGGAAATTGATTTATTAAATGTAAGAAATAAAGGTCTACTTGGTTAACCTACGGTAGATGGTCTACATAAAGCATAGTCATGAATGCGTTTTTGTCATCTTAAATAAGTGTTGTAGCACGAGGAAAAACTTTCATGAACCTTTATTACCATTTTGACATCATTCTACAAACGTTGATCAAACGTTCTGCAATAAGCTAAGTTTTAAATTGATAATATTTTTGTCTTATGCATTATTATTACTAGCCCACAACTCGTACTATAGGCAAGATTCTTTATTATATTTTTTTTTTGTTTTAGAGGAAATGGGCGTATTCCATTGATGTATAAATTCAGTGAGGTACAAAACGCTCCATAGAGATAATATCATAAATACATAGAGGCACTTCTGCATCATGAATCACTTTGTTCGTAATAATCAGAGCTTCCCTAGCAAGACGGTGGGCCGTTCCATTCAAGTGTCTCCGGACATGAGTGACCCTCCATTTGTGCATACCATTCAAGTGACTGCGAGCTTCCTCAATGAGGTGTCCATATGGGCTCCAGTTGCAATGTGAGGAGTTCAGAGCATTAACTACTTGGAGAGCATCCCCTTCTAACACCACTTCAGAGAAACCAGTCTCCCTACAGAAAGTAATCGCCTTGAGTGCTGCGACAGCTTCTGCAATCGAAAGGCTATAATGTGATTTCTAGGGGCAAACAACGTTGCCAGAACCTCCCCATGATGGTCCCGGACTATAACACCAATACCCATTCGGCGGTTAACAGAATCCACTGCCGCGTCCCAATTGATCTTGACATGGCCCGCCGGAGGGGCTTGCCATCGTTGTGCCGAGGGAGAGTCCATCACCATCTTGTGTTGCTGGCGATAAGTTGCTTGCTGAAAGGCCTCTAGATTCTCTAGAGCTTGACTAACGACGAGGTGCAGTGGGCCAATCTGCCGGCCATGAACCACTACATTACGGCGAAACCACATGGCGCGGGTCACAACCGCCACCTGCTCCATATCTTTCGGATCCAACAATCGCATAAGGTCGGAGAAAATCAACAAGAAATCCTCATGCTCGACACTCCTCTTCTGAATCTTTCTCCCACACATACTCCAAATTGCCTTAGTTGTTGGGCATCCCCACAATATATGACCAGTAGTCTCATTCTAATCTGCACACATAGGGCATAGAGGATCCTCGACAATTTTTCGTCGAAACAAGTTAGCTTTATTATAATTTAATTTCAAAACTTAAACGCATTTACATCGTACTTTTTATTATAGGTTAAATGCTATACATCAGTACATTACTGAACATAATAAAACAAATATTCAAACATTTGTTCCCATAGGTGTATCTTAAAATGAAAATAAGTGTAAAGAAAAAAAACATAGGAAGAAGAAAACCTAAATTCTAATGATCAAAACATTAATAGACAATTAGCACCAATCTCTTTTATTGCTGGTGTGATACCTATTATATTTAAATATAATAAAATCTATATAACCATGAACATTGGAAATAAACAAAATCCTTTTTTTTTTTTTATGAATACAAAATAAAACAAAATCTTTCACTCAACATTTAATGTAATCAAATAAATTTTTGCATTCTTTTGTTTTCAAAAGCAAAAAAAGCACTTCCAAAAATAATGTTAGAATATATGAAAAATATTATATATTTTATCGATATTCCATATTTGGTTAATATTGTAATATTATCTATTTAGGGTTAATAATAATAAAATCTGGGAGATTTGATTACCACACTTATATTTACATTATACCCTATAAATAGGGACATTTGTATTGTAGACAATTAAGAAAAGTGAATTAGCACAATGTAGTTCTAAAGGTCTTTCCGAGTGGTAGACGTAAGTGTCTAATACCGAATCACTCGTAATTCTTTGTATCTCTTTCTCTCTCTTACTTCCGCTATTATTATTCACATATTTTAGTTTTCCACACACATAATTTTTTTTCCCTAAATTCTGACACATAAAAATTCTCATAAATATTCAAATGAATTAAAACATAAGATCCTTAATTTTAATTTAATCCATATAAATTAAAATATATTAATATCTTTGTTCCCATAGGTGTACTTTAAAATGAAAAGTATAAGAAAAAAAAATAGTAAGAAGAAAACTTGAATTTTGATTATCGTCAAACATTAATAGAAAATTAATAGGAATCTCTGAGATATTGTTGGTTTGATACCTATCGGACAGAAATTAGCTACAAACTAGTTTGTAACTAATTTATGTCCTTATATTTCAATATAAATAAAACATATATAATTGTGAACATTTGAAAAAAATAGAAAGCAAAATAAAGAAAATCTTTTTTTTTTTTTTAAGAATACAAAAAAAAAAAAACTTTGACTCAACATTAATGCAATCAAATAAATCATTGCACATCAAGCTCAATGCTTAATTATTTCTTTGGTGTTTTGAAAATGTTTCTACTCGTTTTCTACACAACAATCAAATAACATTTTACTTTTTTTTTGCTTTCAAAAGTAAATAAAAATTAAAAATTAAAATAATAAAAAAAAAGTTCCAAAAAATGTTTGAAAATCTGAGTAAATTACACAAACAAACAAACAAACAAAATCCCATAAAATATTCAAATGAATTAAAGCATTTGAATTCATAACGTGTCGTTTTTGTAAATTTCTGTTTTGGATTATTTTTAGGGTTAAATTGTAAAATAGTATTTTAAATTTATTGTTTTTTTTCTAAAAAAAAAAAAATAGAACACTTCTCATTAGATAAAACATATTAGGTAAAATTTATTTTTTTTGTGCGAAGATACCTCCCTCCCTTTTCCATTTCAATCAAACAGATAAGTAATTTAATTGCTTTTGCTTCTTCACATTCCTATATTGTGAGCATTTCTTAATACTCTAATGCTAAGGACTCGTTTTGATGTCTGATTTAATTTGATTTTATTTAATTTTTTGTTGACTTTATGGATAATGAAAAAAAAAAAATTTGAAATTATGTTTGGATAGTTTAGAAAAAATGTTTTAGTAGGTGAATATATTTTTTTAAAAAAATATAATAAAAAATTATATTTTATTAATGCTTAAAATTTTTTTTAAAAAAAAAAAAAAAAGTGGGGGTGGTTTGAAACCACTCCTACGGGTGGCCGAGCCACCCCTACCTCTAGCTGGGGGTGGCCGAGCCACACTGAACCGCAGTTTGAGCCACCTTTGAAAATCTTGTAGGGGGTGAGTCGGCCACCTCTCTCTCTCTCAACAGTTTTTTTTTGTTTGCCACCCCCTACCTCTAGCTGGGGTGGTCGAGCCACATTGAACCGCTATTTGAGCCACCCCTGAAAACTTGTAGGGGGTGAGTCGGCCACCTCTCTCTCCCTCTCTCTTCTCCTCTCTCCTCTCTCTCTCTCTCTCTCTCTCTCTCTCTCTCTCCAGTTTTTTTTTTGTTTCTTTCATCTATGGAAAGGCCCTCCAAATGTGGGTCACTTATAGACTTGACAGAGAAGAGGAAATGAGAAGAAACCAAATAAGGTGACCAATTGTTGTAGTTCTGTTACAAACAATTTTTTTTATTGGGGCAACCGTTGGTATTAGAAAATCTTCATGAGTTTTAATGAAGAAAAAAATATATATTACGATGGTTGGGCTATTAACAAGTTTTATGGCTTTTATTTCTTCAACAGTTATGACCGTTTGGTCATTAAGATATTTTACAAATCATTAAATTTGTTTTGACCATTAACATCTTTTACAACCATAAATTTTGTTTTGACCGTTAGGTCATTAACCTACATTATATTTTAACGTTTTCTTTGTTTGTCATTAACTACATTCAAGATCATTGTTCATGCTCTACAAAAATTCTCGTGTATAAAAAGAGGTTCACAAAGAGCACTTGAAAGATGCTATCTCTAAATTGTGAGATACTTAAAGTTCACAATTAATCTTAGTTTGTGATATTGTGATTTTCCTATTATATTATAAGGATATTGTGATGCTAACTGAATTTTTGATTCAGATGAGCTAAAGCCTACAAGTGGCTTATGTGCTTACTTAGCAGGAGGTGCTATTTCTTGAAAGTCCTCAAAACAAAACTTGCATAGCAAAATCCACTATAGGAGACATAATTAATTGCCTTGGAGAAAGCTGAAACTGAAACTGAATGGCTAAGAAGCTTATTGATTGATTTGCCTCTATATACTAACTCAGTTCTACTTGTGTGTATTCATTGTGATTGCCAGGTTGCCATCAGCTCGAGCTAAGAGCAAGGATCTATAATGAAAAAAGTCGACTTATTCGATTAAGGCACAATATTATGAGGCAACTTATTGAGACCGGTGTAATGTCCATGGATTTATTAAGGCCATAAAGGATTTTGGCAGATTCTTGACCAAGCCACTAGTAAGAAGGCTAGTGAGTGAAACATCGAGGGGGATAGGACTGATACCCAATATGACACTGTGATTGATACCCAACCTCTGTGATTGGAGATCCCATGAATGAGGTTTCAATGGGAAACGAATCACAAGTGTTCATGGTAAGGTATTGTCATTCTATGTTTATCCACTATCTTGGTGAAAAGGATAGTGATAAGTCCATCCCTATGGTGTAAGACAGTACAAGATGCAGAATGGTTAAGGATGATGTTAAAACTCTTAATGGGTCCATAGTCCTACATGTTGGGATGGGTGTACTCTGCACACACTCCTGATGGATGCCACCTATGTGAGTGTGGAGGTGGTGCCACCTCCTATGAGACTAGGTAAGTCTCTAGAGCACTCATGAAACCCAGAGGCACATGGCCTGTATAAGGTGCCACACCGCTATTGAACAACCCTTTTCAAGAGGAAACTATGTGGATGATAGGTGTGATTAACTTGTGAATTTGGGTTAAAAAGTTTAACTCAATTATAATCATAAGTCTCTACTTATTTATCCTAAGTGCGATTAAAACCTTTTTGGTACCACACTGATGCATGCTTTCTCAAGTTTTTTATTTTTATTTTTTTTTTCTCTTATATTAGTGTTTGTGAACATATGGGGGATTGTGTAGTTATGGCTGTGTAATTTCATAGCGTTTGTGCTATGTTTAATCTGCGGTTTAAGCTTCTATTGTAAGAGCTTTATGCTCCTGATTTATTATTAATGGAATTTGGCAGATTCTCACTCAAAAAAAAAAAATACTTGAAAAATGTTTATGTATATGGTACGTACAGAAAGTAGGTGCTTCGTGTGAACATTAAAGGGTAAGAGAATTTATTGCTTTGCATTTATATGATTATTGGATTTTTTAATTTCTTTTGATGCTATCTAAATTTTGGAATGATGCTTGCTGGTGGATCATTAACTCAAATGCTTCTTACATTGTAAGGATAATTGAGCTTTCATAGCTATAAATATTATCTGGTATGTTATACAGTAATAAGCATGTCAACACATACATAATCAGTGATCAGTGATCACCTTGTTATTTTATTTACTATCCATAATTTCTATAGGTCATTATTTCCAAATAGGTAGATCTCTGAAGAGTATTTGGTTGATATGGAAACCTGAAACCGAAGGTTTAAAGCTTTAAGAAATGATGAAAATTTGATTGTCTTTATGAATAATTAAATTCTTGAATATGAGTTTTTATGCATGAAAATATATGTTTCCTAATTGTGATTTATAGATGTATGTGCTTATTTTTTATGTTCACATTTGTGAAAAATAAGGAAGAATTATCTTCCTACACACTAGTGGAGGAAAACATCGAACGGGTGATCGTTGGAGACAATAGGTTTGTGCCAGTAGTAGGGAAATTGTAAGTTCTCCTACAACAAACATCGGGTAATTAAACTCGTTCACTCTCGATTTACTTATCCTTACTTGTTAAGAACCAAAGATGAAGCCTCGAAAATGTTCATAAAATACAAAATTGAAGTTGAGAATCAAAAGAATAAAAGGATTAAAAGCCGATAGAGATGGTGAATATGAGTTTAATCCTTTTAAGGAATTTTGTGAACAAAATTGTATAATACATAAAGTTATACTTCTTATTCACCGAAATCTTATGTAGTAGCGGAAAAAAAAAAAATACTATGTTTATTAGTTTCGGGCTATCCACCAACATGTGGGGGGAAAGTCATTCTTTTGGCTTGTTACATTCAGTTTTAAGTGTCTCATAAGAAATCCAATAAGAACCTTGAGAAGGTCATAAACTTTATTTGGAATACCTCAAAGTGTGGGGGTGATTAGTAAAGATTATGTTATCCGAGCCTAAAATGAAGAAACTTAGTTCTAAACTTGTGATTGTGTTTTTTATTGGTTAAGCTTGCAATAGTTTATGCTATGGATTCTTTGTTATTAAGAGTTATGTTTTAGATTACAATACTATTATTGAATCTAAAAATTGCCATCTTCTTTGAGCATGTGTTTCCTTTGAAGGAAAAAATATATTATTGCATGAACCCTATTGCTTCTAATAAAATTGTTGATGTGCAAGAATTGAGAAGAAGCAAGCAAGCTATCAAGGAAAGGAATTTCGGTAATGATTTTGTTACTTATATTGTTGATGACAATCCAACATATTATGATGATGCAATCAAATCTATTGATACACCTTTTTGGTTAGAAGCTATAAATAATTAATTGGATTCAATTATGTCTAACTATACCTAGGAACTCGTTGAGTTTCCTCCTAAGACCAAGTCAATTGGTTGTAAATGGGTGGTTAAGAAGAAGCTTAAACCATATGGCACAATAGATAAATGCAAGATACGCTTGGTGGCTAAAGGCTACAAGCAAAAACAAA
Organism: Betula pendula; assembly: GCA_900184695.1. NCBI lineage: Eukaryota > Viridiplantae > Streptophyta > Magnoliopsida > Fagales > Betulaceae > Betula > Betula pendula. The sequence goes on from FXXK01000302.1 coordinate 39,152, forward strand.
ATGTTGATTATTTTGATACTTATTCTTTGGTTACTAGAATTGTATTTATTATAATATTGTTTGACATTGCTTCTATCTATAAATTTCTTGTATATCAAATGGATGTTAAAACCGTATTTCTAAATGGTGACTTAAAAGAAGAAATTATATGGAGCAGCCTAAGGGACTTACAATCCTTGGTTAAGAGCACAAAGATTTTAAATTGGTGAAATCCTTATACAGATTAAAACTGGCTCTTAAACAATATCATGAAAATTTTGATAAAGTGATGTTGTCAAATACATATTTGATTAATAGTGCAAATAAATACATTTATAGCAAGTTTTACAATAATGAAGGTTCATTATTTTTTTATTATATATTGACAACTTGCTTATTCCTTTGAACTAGCATTGATATTGTGCATGATGCTAAAAGATATATTGCATATAATTTTGATATGAAGACATGGGTGAAGTTGATGTCATTTTGGAATTAAACTTCTTAGAAATAATAATTGCATTATTTTATCTCAGTCTCATGATGATGAAAAGATGCTTAAATGATTTGAGCATCTTGATTATTCACCTATGTCTTCACCATATGATTCAAAAAATGCAATTGGCTAAGAATCATGGCGATGGTGTTTCATAAGAGAAATATGCAAAAATCATTGGTAGCTTGATGTTTTTGACAAACTGTACATGCTCTGATACTGCATATGTTGTTGGTAGATTGAGTATATATATTCATAATCCTATTGTTGAACATTGGGATGCTATCTCTAAATTGTTGAGATACTTAAAGTTCACAATTAATCTTAGTTTGTGATATTGTGATTTTCCTATTATATTATAAGGATATTGTGATGCTAACTGAATTTTTGATTCAGATGAGCTAAAGCCTACAAGTGGCTATGTGCTTACTCTAGCAGGAGGTGCTATTTCTTGAAAGTCCTCAAAACAAACTTGCATAGCAAGATCCACTATAGAGACATAATTAATTGCCTTGGAGAAAGCTGAAACTGAAACTGAATGGCTAAGAAGCTTATTGATTGATTTGCCTCTATATACTAACTCAGTTCTACTTGTGTGTATTCATTGTGATTGCCAGGTTGCCATAGCTCGAGCTAAGAGCAAGATCTATAATGAAAAAAGTCGACTTATTCGATTAAGGCACAATATTATGAGGCAACTTATTGAGACCGGTGTAATGTCCATGGATTTATTAAGGCCATAAAGGATTTTGGCAGATTCTTTGACCAAGCCACTAGTAAGAAGGCTAGTGAGTGAAACATCGAGGGGGATAGGACTGATACCCAAATTATGACACTGTGATTGATACCCAACCTCTGTGATTGGAGATCCCATGAATGAGGTTCAATGGGAAACGAAGTCACAAGTGTTCATGGTAAGGTATTGTCATTCTATGTTTATCCACTATCTTGGTGAAAAGATAGTGATAAGTCCATCCCTATGGTGTAAGACAGTACAAGATGCAGAATGGTTAAGGATGAGTTTAAAACTCTTAATGGGTCCATAGTCCCTACATGTTGGGATGGGGTGTACTCTGCACACACTCCTGATGGATGCCACCTATGTGAGTGTGGAGGTGGTGCCACCTCCTATGAGACTAGGGTAAGTCTCTAGAGCACTCATGAAACCCAGAGGCACATGGCCTGTATAAGGTGCCAACCCGCTATTGAACAACCCTTTTCAAGAGGAAACTATGTGGATGATAGGTGTGATTAACTTGTGAATTTGGTTAAAAGAGTTTAACTCAATTATAATTCATTAAGTCTCTACTTATTTATCCTAAGTGCGATTAAAACCTTTTTGGTACCACACTGATGCATGCTTTCTCAAGTTTTTTATTTTTATTTTTTTTTTCTCTTATATTAGTGTTTGTAACATATGGGGGATTGTTGTAGTTCTGTTACAAACAATTTTTTTTATTGGGGCAACCGTTGGTATTAGAAAATCTTCATGAGTTTTAATGAAGAAAAAAATATATATTACGATGGTTGGGCTATTAACAAGTTTTATGGCTTTTATTTCTTCAACAGTTATGACCGTTTGGTCATTAAGATATTTTACAAATCATTAAATTTGTTTTGACCATTAACATCTTTTACAACCATAAATTTTGTTTTGACCGTTGGGTCATTAACCTACATTATATTTTAACGTTTTCTTTGTTTGTCATTAACTACATTCAAGATCTTTGTTCATGCTCTACAAAAATTCTCGTGTATAAAAAGAGGTTCACAAAGTAGCACTTGAAAGATATACATTTTTATATATTTCTATTATTTTAAAATATTTTAAAGATTAGCCCAAGAAAATATAATGAGATTATTTTCACAAAGGAAGATTGAAGGGTTGTTCAATTGACCTTCGTATTTGGAAGTGCGTTCTTAACGAAGGTAGACACTATAGTCTAATCCTGGGAGGTTGCGTGTCAAGAGACCCCAATCGCACGAGTTGAATACTCCGGAGGACACGAAATCAACCTTTAAGGACAACGCTCTTGCGTGATTCTATAGCATTTGTGAGATCTTTCCTTACTATAATTTTAATCTCTTATATTCTATTTATTTTATTATTAATTTGCAGATTAATTATTGTTATGTATCAACAAGATTTTGTACCATCAAAATTTATTTCCAACAACTTATAGACTTGACAGAGAAGAGAAATGAGAAGAAACCAAATAAGATGACTTGAAATGCGTTCTTGTTTGGCAAACGTATTTTTTTTTTTCTTCTAATTCAATTCTTATAAAAATTAACTATCTTTCGCAATTTAAATTTACTTAACTTAACTTAAATTTATTAAACTCAACTCAAAAATAATAGAAAAATTAAATTTTTATTAAAAAAAAAAACTAAAGAGAGAGAGTAATAAAATTTAATTTTCTATTATTTTTTGAGTTAGTTAATAAATTTGAGTTAGTTAAGTAAATTTAAATTGTGAAAGATAGTTATTTTTAATAAGAAAATTGATAGAAGAAAAAAATACATTTGCCAAACAAGCCCTAACGGATTTCAAGTCACTTATTTGGTTTCTTCTCATTTCCTCTTCTCTGTCAAGTCTATAAGTGACCCACATTTGGAGGGCCCTTCCATAGATGAAAGAAACAATACTATACCCTAAATCAAAGCAGACAGAATTACTCACAAAATAAATAAACAAAAATAATAAAAAACAGAGACATTTTTTTTTTATCATTTTATGGAGGGAATGATGTGGATTGAGCGGACCCTGTCATTAATTTAAGAGTAAACTTTAGATAACCCATCTAATTTTTACACATTTTTTGTCTTTTTAGTCTTTCAAAATTCTTACTCTGGTACTCTGAACTTTTAATATTTATCACTTAATTTTCTTTCATCAATATTCACCGTTAAATTTTATCAAAATTCTCAAAAATCTATGTATTTTTTTAAAAAATCTCAAGGATTAAGACGTGAGTTCTTATAGACTTGACAGAGAAGAGGAAATGAGAAGAACCAAATAAGATGACTTGAAATGCGTTCTTGTTTGGCAAACGTATTTTTTTTTTCTTCTAATTCAATTCTTATTAAAAATTAACTATCTTTCGCAATTTAAATTTACTTAACTTAACTTAAATTTATTAAACTCAACTCAAAAATAATAGAAAATTAAATTTTTATTAAAAAAAAAAACTAAAGAAGAGAGAGTAATAAAAATTTAATTTTTCTATTATTTTTTGAGTTGATTTAATAAATTTGAGTTAAGTTAAGTAAATTTAAATTGTGAAAGATAGTTAATTTTTAATAAGAATTGATTAGAAGAAAAAAATACATTTGCCAAACAAGCCCTAACGGATTTCAAGTCACTTATTTGGTTTCTTCTCATTTCCTCTTCTCTGTCAAGTCTATAAGTGACCCACATTTGGAGGCCCTTCCATAGATGAAAGAAACAATACTATATCCCTAAATCAAAGCAGACAGATATACTCACAAAATAAATAAACAAAAATAATAAATAACAGAGACATTTTTTTTTTATCATTTTATGGAGGGAATGATTGTGATTGAGCGGACCCTGTCATTAATTTAAGAGTAAACTTTAGATAACCCATCTAATTTTTACACATTTTTATGTTCTTTTTAGTCTTTCAAAATTCTTACTCTGGTACTCTGAACTTTTAATATTTATCACTTAATTTTCTTTCATCAATATTCACCGTTAAATTTTATCAAAATTCTCAAAAATCTATGTATTTTTTTAAAAATCTCAAGGATTAAGAACCGTGAGTATTTTTGCAAATTCTGTTAAATCATAACTAATGCCTAAAGCCTTGCAATTTTTTTTCTTTTCTTTTTCTTCTTTTTTTTTTTTTAAAAAAAATTATGGGTATTTTTTGTTACCCCTCTATTAGGATTTAACAAAAAATCCTAATAGAGAGAGATAAACGATAGATAATAGAAGTTCAAAGTATCAAAGTGAGAGTTTTTAAAAATTGTAAGGAACATATCAAAATAGTTAAAAGTTCAGAAAGACTATATGAAGTTCCCTCTTAATTTAACCATTGACTTTAATAGGGTTAATTTTCTTGAATGATGATCCTCTAAAATTAAAATTGGGGCTATTTGAATTTTTCTCTTAAAGCAGGTAATTGGAAAAAAAATAATTAAATAAAAGATAGGTAAAAGTGCTTTATATAAATGAATAATTTTAAAAGTCTTTTTTGTGTCATGACTCTAAAAATAAAATGGCTCTTAAAATTATCATTTGATCAAAATTTAATAATAATCAATTACAAATTTAATAATAATTTTATAATTTTAAGAGCCTCATTATTCTTAAAGAGATAATAAGAGAAATTTTTAAGATTACTTATATAAATATAGGATACGAGACAAGGGGGGCAGGTGAGAGAGGGTGAGCAGTCGTACTCACGCTGTTGGGTGCATGTATATATATTACTATATTAGCTAGTAATATTCCACATAGAAGCAAATATGAACAGAAACTTTTTCAAGCATAGGTTTTTTACGTGGAATCCTGATTTGAAAAATATTATCCAAATTATTAGTAATTGTAATTTGAAAAATATAACATATTAAAAAAATTATATATTACAGTTCAGAATTGAGTATATTTTTATAGGTTTTTACTTTATGTGTTGTAAAAAAATTATTTATTTATTTATTGTAGAAGAATAGTCTCTATTAATTATCTTATTTATCATATTCATAATTAACACTTGTCCAGAGAGTAAAATTTGGATGAAATTCGTTTGAAAAAAAAAAAAAATCAAGACAAAGAAAACAAGACAATATAATTGTCTATGGTAAATTATTTATGATATATATAGAGCATATTTTTCAAAAAACAATAGTTTTTTAAAATTTTAGATAAAACTCTTCAATTTTTAATTTTTCAAAAATATTACTATATATACAAGAGGACGAGCAAAGGTAACGACGAATTCGTTATAAATTGGAAGGGCAAAGAATTATATATATATATATAGGAAATGGTACTACCAAAAAAAAAAAAAAACAAAAAAAAGGAAATGGTACAGAGTCTTTATATTGTAAGTGTAGTAGTGGATAAGTTTTAAGCACGTTTATCCGAAGCGAAACTGAGCTTTGAACCTGGGAGCTTTATTCACCCTGTGAAGCCAAAATCCAGATTTCTTCTAGCTGTGAGAATTCATTGATGCCTGCTTATTTGATTATTGGATGCCATTTTCTTTTTTCATTTTTTGTTTTTTTTTTGTTTTCCTGTATCAAATAGTCGGCTGGTTTGTATATATGCTGATCAAAACATATGGGTCCTTTTTAGCTGTTATTGTTTTCTTGAACTGTGATATGCATTTGTGAGCTTTCTTTCCCTCATTTCTCGTCCAACTTCTTTCACTAAACTGGAAGATTGCTTGGTCCCTTTGGACCCTTTCTATTTATTTTCTTTTTGGTGAGTAGTTGGGTCCTTTGCAATTTGAAGATGATTGTCTTGTTTTGTTGCAGGGTATGGTTGAAGGCTGTGTTATGTGAGAGTAAGTGCGCAAAAACGGGTCAAAGAGAGAGAGAAACGACTAGGAACACGTAGACCTTTCCTTTTGGTTCAAAATACACCCATCTGGATCTGTATACGTTCATCTTTCGGGTAAGTTTGCTACCTCAATCATTTAAAAATTTCACCATTAGAGAGGGACTGGGAGATGGAGCTTCAACATTTCAGCCACGACCATCCGTTAATCTTCGATGAAGTTCGAGAAAATAATTATGGAGGGCTTCATAATATGTGCTATGGGTGCCGGAAACAAGTATCCGGTCCTAATTACAGTTGCAAAGAGTGCAAGTGGTTCATCCTTCATAAATCATGTGCTGAACTACCACGCGAGTTGCGGCACCCGTTGCACTCCAAACATCCCCTTCTTCTCTCACATGATCCTGAGTTTTTACAACGTTCAAAAAGCAAATGCGAGGGTTGCAATAGATCAGATTATCTTGAACCGGGCTTCTTTTACAAATGTTTTGACTGTAATTTTTACCTTGAGCGTAAATGTGCTTCTCTACCGCTCACCATCCAACCTGAAAGTCATGCCCACCCATTGACCCTCATGCGGAAATCTGTCTCTTTCACCTGCGATGCTTGTGGGGAAGAAGGCAAAGGCATGTTTTACTCATGTGCTCTCTGTGGATTCTGGGTCCACCTAGAATGTACTTCCTTCCCATTAATTGTCAAGCATATCCGTCACATCCACTCTCTCAACCTCACCAACTCTCTTCAGGTCCCTCAATCCGACCATCGAGTTTGCCGACTCTGTGTCAAATATGTGGACACAAACTACATGGTTTATCATTGCTCAATTTGTGATTACGTTAACCATCTTCATTGTGCTACAAATGAGCAACTGTGGGATGATACGAAGCCTATTGAATCAACAAGTGGGCTTGATGAATCCATTGATTCCTTTCCTTACATTGTCTTGAAATCCCAACTGGGAGAGGACAAAATTGAAAAGCCTGTTGAAATCAAACATTTAAGTCATGAGCATGACTTAAAACTTATTGACGAGCAACTTGAAAATAACGAAAAATGTGATGCGTGCATGTGGCCTATTTACCCTGATCCGTTTTATACTTGTGCTCATTGTAGATTCTTTCTTCACAAATCTTGTGTTGAATTACCTAGAAAAAAGTCACACCCACTTCATCGACACCCCCTCATTCTCCTCCCGAAGCCACCAGCTTATGTTGATAAGCATTTTAGGTGCAAAGCTTGTAAACGTCTTTATAATGGCTTTGCCTACAGTTGTGTCAAATGCCACTTTGACCTTGATGTTCAATGTAGTTTGATGCCTGAGATCTTTAACCATGACGGTCATGAGCACCAACTTATTCTCTCCAGCATAGCATCTTATGACAAGTGCAGCTCTTGTGATGGTAAAGGACAAATCTTTCGTTGTGCTGATTGCGAATTTACTCTGGATTTCAAATGCGCTACACTACTGCCTACCATAAAGTATGGACCGTACGAACAACCGTTCAATCTTTGTTATAAGGAAGAAGATGATTCTTATAACGAATATTATTGTGATATTTGTGAAAAAGAACGAGATCCAAAGCACTGGTTCTACTATTGTAGAGATCTCAGTTTTCGTGCTCATCTTGATTGCATTCTTGGGAGACATTCATATATCATGTCTGGGAGGACTTGTAGACATGACGAATTCAGCGAACATCTCCTCGCTTTGGTTGACATGAGTGAGGGCATCTACCGTCTATGTGATGAATGTGGTAGTCTTTGTTGTGGCTTGAATTATAAATGTGTCAACTGTTTTTTCAGTCTTCACAGGTGGTGCTTTCACAAGACTACAGCACTAACAAGGCAACTGGCTTTCCCTTTGTACTTAGATGAAAACTGAACCTACTTCCCAAAATTAAATAACATTCTCAATTTTATCAATTTGGTTCCCTTAATTATAGTATAATGCTATTTTGCACATAAATTCTCCACCTTAGGAACTCAGATTTAATATGACAATATCATAACCAAATAATGGATAATTGTTGGTCATATGTACTTTAATTAAATGGATTTACAAATATAATACATTTTAAGGTTATAAAATGCAAACCTGAAATCATTTGGAGTTTCTGGCCAAAGATTCAGCCTTCTTTGATCTTCAGGGAAGACTCTAAGAAATAAGCGACTCGACCAGTCAAGAACTTGCTTTTTTGAAACCACCAAGTCATGCCTATACCCTTCAACCTCATGAGCTGTTCGGGAATACTTTTCCTTTTCTTCTGCGGGAAGTGCAAAGAATTGTTTTGCAACTTCACGTACCTTGTCAAGAAATGAACTTGGAATCCCATGACCTATTGCCTGATGCTCAAAACCACTTTCAAGTATGTTTCAAAAGCTTGGTAAGATCCATATAAGGAACAAGATCTTAATTTCTGTGAAGAATGCAGAAATTGATAATATCAAATCCATGGACATATGTTAACATTTATGTTAAATGGGTTCTTTTGTTTTCCTATCTAGCACAAGCAAACACATTACTTTCCGTTCAAATGTCAGAGACCATATGTTGTTTTGCTAAAATTTATAATAATTTACCTCTTAAACTATCATTTTGTTGCAAAATGGTCCCTCCGCTAGCTGTTGACATTAAAATTGACAGAAAGTAGTGCACGTGCCATACAAGTGCATATATATTTAGACTTGATTATCATTTGCAAAAGCACCAACAAACTACAATTTTGTGACATTTGGCTCTCTCATATTACTATTTTGTCGCGATTTGGCCAACTTTTTAGATGTTATTGTTAAAATCGACAGAAAATGCCAAAATGGCATACATAACTTTTATGTTCATATTTTAGACTTGAAATTCCTGAATTGCTTCGATTTTAGACAAAACAATTTAGGGAAATAAAAAAAGGATTGATGGGTGGTCGACCACCCCTTGGAGGCTTCTAAGCGTGGCTAAACACTCACTCAAGGCTTTTGGGAGCTGCAAACCACTCTTTGAAGCTTTTAGGGGTGGCCAATATTGAACGGGTGTTTGGCCACCCTCAAAGGAGATGGTCAACCATTCTTGCCATCTCTCATTCCTAAAACAAGGAATGGCCGCTCCATAAGCTTTTAATGATGGCCAAACTATTCTAGGGCCTTGGCCTTGACAGGGTATTTGGCCATCCTTAAAAGCTTGTAGGAGGTGGTTGGACATCCTCAAGCTTTCAAAGTGTGGTCGATACCTTTCGACCCCTCTTTTTTGTGTCCTTTCTATTTATTTATTTATTTATAATTATTATTATTTTTTTTTTCTTTAACTTTTTCAATTTTCCCTAAAATCGAGACAATTTGGGTGTTCTGACTCATAAACACAATTTTCCCGGCATTCTACTAGCATACACGCCAAAGCCTTGACAAAAATGGTGAGAATCCAGCAGATGGGAGTAGTCCGATGGCCCAAATCACAATAGTAAAGCAATGCTTCAGAAATGTTGGAAATCAAATGAATGCAGGAAATCAATGGCAGATGAAGTGACCCACCCACCCTGATCCTCCCCATTATGTAAACAATATTTAAGGTAATAAGACCCATTAATTTTCCAGAATAATCTCCTAATTGCCAAAAAAAGTAATGATAAAAAGGTTTCAGACCTGGAAGCAGCCGCCTGAGCTAAGAGCTGATCTTAGTTTCTGTAGCTCATCTTCTGAGGAGAGGAGACTGATATCAGTGATTGGAATTGGAACCGATGGAGAAGAATCTGTAGACCCAAGAATGATTTCTTTAACAAGAAACTGTGGCGCGTGGCCATTGATGGACATTTCTTCCACACTCTTGTCCAGTGACACGCCCTCAGCGGGAAGCAGGATCCCGGCCATGTTGCCCTCTGTTAGGACCCTATATTTTATTTCCTTAATAAGTTGTATTAGTATTTCCTTAATAGGCTATGTCCATAATATGCTAGAACCTAGATTTTATTATCTAAATAAGTCATGCTATATTTTATAAATTCAATGTAAATGCTGTATGGCAAAACAATAAAATATCAATTACTTTATACAATAATTAAAAGTTAATCCTTTCGAAATAATTAATTGGAGGTTCCATCCCGAAGTGGTCAATTTATCATTTTTATCTCAATATTTTCTTATTTTTACGTGCTAATATTGTGTATGTTCTTGGTGTTATCGGTGCAGTATTTCAGTGTGATCTGTCTTATTCCCGTTGTGGATTCAGGCATGGTTTCCACGTAATTCCATATACAGAAATCATGGCGTTGGAAGCACATGAAATCGAGATAACAACGGCTGGGGTCATGTCTTTATCTTGTTTACTCAATTTTGGCTAGTTGATTTTTAGAAGTCACACTCACAAAATTGAAGCTTGGAGCTTGGCTCTCTCCATTAGGACTAATTAATTGAAATTGAAATTATTACGAGGGAACAGATCCTTTTCTTTTCTTTTTCTTTTTTCTTTTTTTTTTTTTTTTTTGATTTCATGGTCGAAATTATATTTCACAACATTCTACCGTATATACATTAAAAAAAAAACAATTCAATTAAAATTATTTAAATAAAATAACTAAATTTTTATTTTTCTCTCCCATTTTATTTGTTCCTTTCTTTTCTCTTTATGAGACACTAACGGTTTAACATCAATAGTACAATACCAAAGCTTTGAAGTCTAACATCGATTACTGTTAGGATTATTATTCAAGAGAAGAGGGTGTGGATGTAAATAACAAAACAAACACACACACACACACATATATATAAGAGGGGGGTGTGGATGTAAATAACAAAACACACACACACACACTCACACACCCATGTGTGTGTGGGTGGTGTGCATGCACGCACGTAAGAGATTCTCACATAGGGTGAAATCGGCTATTCTTTAGTAAAAGTACTAGCAACAACTTTCCTTAAACTTCATTTCATTCCCTAGTGTAAGGAAAACTATTAAAAAAACTAAAAAAAAAAAAAACAACTTCTGCAGCAGCTTCCCTTAATGTTCCATAAATTATAGAAAGACACAGGAAACAAAAAGTTGTTCCCTTAATCTAGAGAACCACTTTAATATTATTTAATATAAAAAGGCTTTCTCTTTCCTCTAATATTTTATTTTAAAACAATTTTTTAAATGGATTTCTCTTTCCTCTCTTTCCCTAACATTTAATTTAAATAATATTTAAATGGTATAAAGAAATTATAAGGGAAGCTGTTGTGGAATTTATTTGAATAGAAAAGCAAAAAGTAGTTTGGTTTCCTACATTAAAGAAAAATCTAAGGGAAGCTGCTACTAGTGTTCTAAGGGGCTACTAGTGCTCTAAGAGGAAAAATCAAGTTTTTTTTTTTTTTTTGACATGTTTACATAACGGGAGGGAAAGAACAGAGGAGATCCGAACTAGTGGCATCTGCTTCATGAGACGTGCTCTCAAGTTGTATGCATATAATGTCTACGCAAGCTCCCTATTTATAGGCTCATGAAAGCTATTGGAAGTTGCTAGGAAAAACTTTGGTATTTTATTTTTGAGTAATTATACATGTTAAGCTTGTGTCCATCCAAAATTAATATAACTTTTAAAATCATCATTGGATTTGTGATAGATCATTATTAACTTTTGATCCAACTATAATTTTAAAAGTTATATTGATTTTGAATGGACAAAAGGTGGACATGGAGTTGACATATATCTTTACTCTTTATTTTTTATTATTCAAATATTCCCAATGACTTATTATATTTTGCATTTGACTATTCCATGAAATAATTAATAATCGAATTAAAGACATAAAATAACTGTCATTTTAACTAACTATCTCTTATTCATTTTACCTTGAACATAAAGTTTTAGAAGCTCTTACTAAAATATCTAAGCTTGAGATTAAAAATAACCAATTCCATTAAATTTAGGGTTTAACACTCATTACTCCATGTGGTTTAACGATTTATTTTTACCCACCTAGGTTTCAATTCGTATCGTAGATGGTACTTCGATTATGGTTAAAAATGGAGATGGTACTTCCGTCCATAAAATTGACAGAAGTCCACATGACTAAAAGATGGGGTGACAAGTGGCAATATGCCTCATTAAATATTAAAAAACTCATTAAAAAAACTAAAAGTATTAAAAAACATGGGGGGTGGTTCAGTCACTCTCATTTGGCCATTTTAAGGTGGTTTGGCCACCCCAGGCCCGTCGAAGGGAGTGGCTGAAACCACCCCCATGGCCCTTGAGGGTGGTCGAACCAAAGTTTTTGAAGGCATTGATGTAGATTTTCATCAATTTTATGGACGAACGTACCATCTCCGTTTTTAGCCATAAGTGAGGTACCATCTACAATACAAATTAAAACCTAGGTAGATAAAAATAAAGTGGTTAAACCATAGGTACTAAAAATGTGTTTAACCCTTAAATTTATTTCAATGAGATATTTCATACCACTTTGATTAAATCAAACGATTATGGATTCTATCTTGAGGAGTATTGTTCTCACAATGTTACAAATGATCATCCAACACATTGAGATTTTATCGTGAAAGATCTCATTCCTAGATATATCAAAGTGACATCCACTTTACATTCAAGTTCACATTGCTCATAGGATTGAGAACTAATGCTATAAGTAGTTGTGAGTTCAAGTTATTCTTTTGATAGTAATTATAAATAATAACAACTCATGTGGTTTGTTTAAGCATTGTATCTGTACCAATATATCAATAAGAAGCCTCCACTTTACATGATCAAGATAGATCATCATGATTAATATGTTATAGTCTTATTGAATACAATACTCAATTTCATTACCGAGTACGAACTATAATTTATAAGTTACAAGGTTTATAGCTTAAGATCTTTTGTGTGATAATCTCATTAACACACCTTAAACCATATTTAATGTAACTTGAGGACTTTACATGTATATGACAAATAATAATAAATATTTGATACATACATGTAAACAATAATATGCCTAATGTTCTTGAAATAAATAAGAATAAACAATTTTATTTAATCAAACTAAAATGTCATACAAAGTAATTGGACTTTAAGGTATAAACTCTAACGATTACAACTTTACCTTTGTCATTCAAATATACAAACCGTTGAATTTACAATCTATTAAATTTATATTTATATGACATCGTCTTGTGGCCTCGGAATCATGTAACTACCTTTTTCCTTCTCTTTGAATACTATTACTAGCTAATCCTTAAAACAAATTGTTTTTATAGGTGGAAAACACGCAAGTCTATGAATTAGTAAGTAAATCGGCAACAAAAAGTAGCCCATATGGTAAGCCAATTTTATGTTAATTATAGAAATTTTCACATATAAATATGTGCAAAAATAACATTGCAAAAATCATTAGGCAATGGCAGAAATAAAGCTTAAGCACAATAGAAATCAACGAATCATCATTAAGGTGAATCATCGCTTTAACATTTGCTTTTGAGAAATAATGTTTTTGGCAAAAGGAATCATGATTTTATTCTTAGAAAGTCATCGATACTTAAATGCAGAAAATCATGTTAATGAAGTACACATAAAAGTATTGATACATAATTCAATAGTCATAATCTTCCTCCATATGGCATATTTGTGTCCTTAATCCCTTCACGTCAAGGTTTGTGCATCCTAAAAAATCTCTAGTACAATCCCACAGCCAACGGGTGATCCACATGGCCAACCATTCGATAGTTAATCGATTGAATTCGACCCCATATGAAACTCAGCTAGTGATGTCGCAACCGGTGACCTCACCTCGCAGATGATTGTGTCAGTTACAATAACCTTCATATCCACTATACAACTTTATTAAAAAAAAAAAATCTCAGCAACTAGGTCATAGGGTCAAGCATGTATAGTCTATACTTACCACACTTTCATAATTTTTATCAATGGTGGGCATGGCATACATTTCCTCGTCAAAATTGCTGAGTTGGAGAGCAGAAAAAACCCTAGCCGCTCTAGAGAGAGAAACCAAAAAAAGCGACGGCCGGAGAGGAGGAATCTCTTTCCTATTTCCTCCTCCCCCTCGTCTTCCCCACGTGATGAGCACAACAAGTTTTGCTGACGTCCTCTCCACCATCAGGCCGGATTCTACTTTTTCCGCCATCCATGACTTCGGATCTACTCTTTGAAAGTTTTGGTTTTGGTTTCTCAAAACCATATTTGAAACTTTTAGAGAGTTTTCGCCTTCTTGCGCCTCTCCACCGTGTTCCGGGGCTCCTACACTTCTTTCTCCCACGCCGGCCAGCCTCCCTCCGCTTCCAGTTGGTAGATCTGCTTGGTGTTGCTTACTTTTGTTTGTTTTAATTTTATTTCTATTACTGTTTATCCCTGCCATTTGGGTTGAGGAGGTGATTTTTCCTAACTTTCGAGTTGATGGAGTTTTAATAATGTTTGTGTGAATTGGACTGCCTATATCTTCGAATTTGTCTGCTTGTTGCAGATCTGATCTATAACCGGAATTGTACATAGGTGTGTTGAAGATTATGTCATAGATATTTGCTTGTCTTTGTCTATGACTTGTAAGTTCATAGCATTGGGCTATGGTTATCAAAACTTGTGGTTTATTGTCTTAATTTTTGATTGTAAGAACTTTTGTTTAAGAATTGTTATAAAAAAATAGTATTTTTTTTTTTTTGTTGAAAAAGTAAAATAAAAGACGAAATAATAAACTCATGACCAATCGTGTGGGTCTCGCTAACGTTCCCCAAGAATAAAATATTCACAAGAAACCATCCAAGAAAATCCCAGCCACAAATCCCCTCTTGCGTGGCCACCTTTAATTCCTCGCAAACATTACCATGGCCCATACTCCATACCCATAGCTCTTCTTCTTCTTCTTCTTCTTTGCCCGCCAACAATACTAACTAAAGTTACTGCTCGGCTTTGCCTAAAAAATGGCGAAATTTACATTAAGAGCTGAGAACTTGGGTTTTTTTCTTCAGAACAACGCAGACACAGTCACACAACGCCCAGTTTTCAAGGCCTCGGTACTCAAACTCCGTCACTTGCATTCATTTCCTTCAAGGCACCGCTATGAGTTCCGGGCATGCTGTAGCATCAAAGAGAAAGAAAATGTCAAAGAAAGCGATAGGGTTGCTGGCGTACACACGGGACTCCGCGTGAATGAATCGGAGCAGGCCGGTTCTGAGGGCGAAACTGGGTCTGGGGAAGTGGGTTTTGATTCGAATTGGCCGCCATGGAAGAATATTCCTGATAGATATAAACTAATTGGGACGACGTCCTTGGCCTTTGTCATTTGCAACATGGATAAGGTTTTTATGTATTTTTTAATTTATCTTTTCTCTCTTTTTGCTAAGCGGATAAGGTAGTTAATTGCTAATAAGGTGGTCCTTCTCTGAGGACAATTCTAGGAACAATATTTGTTGTTGATCATTAAGTTCATTATCATAGGAATATAGGAGTGAAATTTAAAGATGTTGTTTACAGTCTTTTTTTTTTTTGCTATTCTTTTGTTTTTCTTTATGCCTTCAAATTTGTTTGGTGTAAATATGGTTGGCTGATCAATAGCGGCAGTTTTTGTCTTAGAAAGAAAAGAAATGATAGAACCATGTTGCCCAAATAGTTAGCAGGTATCTGCTTTGTGAGATTTAATTAAACTCGTTTTGTTTGTGTATTGGACAGGTGAACTTGAGTATTGCTATAATTCCAATGTCGCACCAGTTTGGGTGGAATTCATCGACGGCTGGATTGGTGCAGTCATCTTTCTTTTGGGGCTATGCATTGAGTCAGTTGCCTGGTGGATGGCTTGCCAAGACATTTGGTGGGAGGTCAGTTTCTAATCTTCGTCTACTAATGCAAGAGATTAATTTGGGACATGCTATTGATTAACAAGGACTACTAGAGTTGGTAAAAAACCACCTTCCCACATTGCAATGATGAACAACCTGCTATACATGTCACTAATGCACAAATACCGTATCTTGTTAGAAATCTAGTTGAGCTATCTAGTGTTTTGATAGGTGGCATGACATGGAAGTTCAATTTTAACCACATAAGCCTAGGTGCTTCAACTTTTGCTCTGTTAGTCATGGCAACAGATTGATCTTTAGTCTACTACTTGTTGTATCTTAATACATACGTATATATGAAAAAAAAAAAGAAAAAAAAAAAGAGAAATCTTTTCTAGACTGCATTAAATCAAAGTCTATTTTGCTCTTATAGTTTATGAGAAAAGAACTCTTGACTAGCTAAGTTTTGACTAGTGTTTACATTGCCACCCAATTAAATCCTGTAGGACTAGATCTCATCCGCTATCTTCCACCAGAACTTCAAGGAATTATATGGACATAGTTTGGACAGCTATCCTTGGCTGCAGACAATGCACATATTAACCTCCGTTTCCATGCAACTCTCTAGGATCTCATTGTTATCCCCCAAGGACCACAACAAGGAGCAATAACTTCCAGTTGCAGTTGTCCTGTAAACAATGCACATATTAAATGTTGTTCCTGAGCATAATGCACTGTGCCTCATATGATGATGACCATCTATAACAGAAATTTAAGAGAAATGAAATGGTGAATCTGAATAGAAGAAAAACAATAAAACTAAATTAAATTAAAAGCATATCTTTGTATGTGGATTTTTCTTGACTATCTTTCTTTGATTTCTTTCTGTACTAGAGGTCATTATTTTATGACAAATTTGAATCTGATCCTATCTCCAAGTTACAATTGACTCTATTTTTGAGATTGGCTTATTGCTTATAAAAAAAAATTGACTCTATTGAATGAAAGACAATCAATCCACCTAAAAGTATTTCCCTTTTAAGAAATGGGATATAACTAACTAAAACTCGATAGCAAAGGCATCAGGAGTTAAAAATATTGGAATGCTCTATAAATTATGATTCTAAATTTGAGACTTCTAGCTGTGCTAGTGGAAAGGAGAGGGGTTATTCAGTTTTTAATGAAGCCTAAAATCTTTTCTTGGAATGTGAATGGCTGAATGAGGGGAATAAATGCATAAGGGTGAGAAATTTACTCAGAGAATGGAAAATTGACGTTGTATGTTTTCAAGAAACTAAGCTGGAGGTAATATCCCATAGTGTAGTGCTTAGCTTGTGGGGTTGCCATAATGTGGATTGGTGTTGTTTGGATTCCAGAGGGGCTTCAGGTGGCGTTTTGATTATGTAGGATAGGAGGATGGTGGAAAAGATCAACAAGTGTGTGGGGGAGTTCACTTGGCTGTTACCTTTAGAAACATTGAAGATCATTTCACCTGGGCCTTTACGAGAGTCTATGGCCCTAATTCTGATATTGATAGAAGGCTTCTTTGGGATAAGTTGGCTGGCTTGCTCAGTTGGTGGAACTTACCTTGGTGCATTGGGGGTGATTTTAATGTCATCCATTTCCCGAGTAAGAGATTGAGAGTATCATGCTTATGCCCAACTATGATTGAGTTCTCTGGTTTCATTTTTGATCGGGGCTTGATGGACCTCCCTCTTGTTGATAGTACTTATACTTGGTTGAATAATTGGGAGTCTCCCTCTTGGTCCAAGATTGACACATTTCTTGTTTCTCCGGCTTGGGAATCTTAGTTTCCGGGTTTTTCCTAGAGAAGGCTTCTAAGGCTATGCTCAGATCATTTCCTAATTATCCTTGACTATGGTAGCTTTCATAAAGGAAGTAAGTACTTCAAATTGGAGAACATGTGACTGAAGTTTGAGGTTTTTGTGGATAGGGTGAAATAGTTGTGGGACTCTTATCACCTCCAAGGCTCTCTGAGCTTTATTGTGGCCAACAAGCTCAAGGCTTTGAAAGTTGACATAAGGAAATGGAATGAGGAGGTGTTTGGCGATGTCGGGAGAAAGAAAAAGGTCCTTTGGGAAGATGTATGTGCTTTTTGGTATCATTGAAAAAGAGAGGGTGTTAGGCCACAAGGAGAGAATGAAGAAAGCAAAAGTTTTAAGTGAGTTAGAGAGATCCACTCTCATGTAGGATGCGAGTTGGAGGCAGAAATTTAGGGCGTTGTGGTTAAGGGAGGGTGACAAGTGCACGAAATTTTTTCACAAAGTGGCCAACTCCAATAGGAGGAAGAACTCCATTGACTCCTTGTCGATTGATGGCACACTTTCTACTAACTGGGTGGAGATCAGTGAGCACATTGTCTAGTTTTATAAGAAGTTGTGTACCGAGCAATTTAGTAGGCTGCCTTTGTTGGATGGCCTTCCCTTCCCTTCTATTGGTGAGGCTAAGGCTATTTGGGTGGAGGGAGAATTTGAGGAAAGGGAGGTGAGGGAGGTAGTGAAAGCAATGATTGGTGACAAGGCGCTGGGCCTTGAAGGTTTCTCTATGGCGTTCTTCCAAGCTTGCTAAGATGTGTTAAAGGAAGACATTATGAAGGTCTTTCGTGACTTCCATGCTAGAGGTAAGTTCTAAAGGAGCCTTAATGCTACATTCATCACCCTCATTTTGAAAATTCCAAGGGTTGTTGATCCTAAAGACTTTCGCCTGGTTAACCTTGTGAGTGACATTTACAAACTTATTGCAAATATTTTAGCAAACATGCTAAAGGTGGTGTTAGAGAAGATTATTTCTAAGTCGCAGAATGCTTTCATCCACGGTAAGGAGATCCTAGATCCTGTTTGTTTTGCTAATGAATGCCTTAATAGTAGAATAACGGGTGTACTTTGCAAGCTGGACTTAGAAAAAGCCTATGATCGTTAATTGGGATTTTTTGTTGTACATGTTGAGGAGGTGCGGTTTTGGGAAAAAGTGGTGCTCTTGGATAGCTCATTGTATTTCTTCGGTACGGTTCTCGGTTTTGGTGAACGACACTCTTTTTTTAGTAGCTCTCGTGGCTTGAAACAAGGGGACCCTCTATTCCCTCTGCTATTTGTCATTGTGATGGAGACTTTGAGTATGATGATTTCTGTTGTAGTGAGTGGGGGATTGTTATCTGGATTCTCTGTGGAGATAGTGATTGATATCTCTCACCTTATGTTCGCAGATGATATTTTGATTTTTAATGGGGACGATACGTCATCTGCGGTGCTTGTTTTTATGTTTTGAAGTTGTCTCGGACTTGAAGGTTAATTTGGCTAAGTCAGAATTAGTTCATGTGGGTGATGTTGCTGATGTGGATGGGTTGGTAGGTATTATGGGTTGTGGGGTTTCCCCTTTGCCTTTGAAGTATCTTGGTCTTCTGTTGGGGGCCTCCAATAGGGTCAAGTCTATTTGGAACAACGTTGTTGAAAAGATGTATTTGTCTAAAGGTGATAGGGTTACCTTTATAAATAGTACTCTTTTCAATTTACGTACGTGCTTTATATCCCTCTTTCTTCCTCTTCCCACTGGTGTTGCAAACTGTATTGGGAAGCTTCAATGTGATTTCTTATGAGATGGGCTAGGTGAGGAGTTCAAGTGTCACCTAGTAAGCTGGTCCAAGGTTTGTTCTCCGATCTCTGAAGGAAGGTTAGGGGTCTGGAACTTGCTGATGTTCAATCGAGCTCTCTTACGAAAATTTTATGGCACTGTGTGCATGAGAGAGAGGCTTGGTAGAAAGTGGGGGAATACTCTAAATTTGGCAATTTGTGGGGTGAGTGGTGTTCTAATTAGCCTCTTGGGATGTATGGGGTGGGTGTACGGAGGATTATTACGAGGAATTGGGGGAAATTCTTTAGCTATACTGGATTTGAGGCGGGAGATGGCTCCAAAGTTAGTTTTTGGCATGATCTGTAGTGTGGGGATATGGCCCTTAATGAAGCCTTTTTATTTTTATTTGGCATTGCTTGTGTGAAGGATGCTTCTGTTGCAGCTCACTTAGTGGAATGTAAGCTATGCTAGAGCAGCTCATGATTGGAAGGCGGATGTCTTTGCCTCTTTCTTCAGGGTGTTGTATTTAGCTAGAGTGAGACAGGAAGATGAAGACAAGCTTTGGTGGGTCCCCTCCAAAAGAGGTTTGTTTATTGTTAGATGCTTCTACAATGTCTTGGTTCACAATGATGGCTTTCGGTTCCCTTGTAAGAGTGTTTGGCAGACTAAGGTTCCTTTGAGGGTGGCACTTTTTGCTTGGTCGGTGGCCTTAGGAAAGCTCCTTATTATGGATAATCTGAGGAAATAACATGTCATTGTGGTTGATAGGTGTTGTATGCGTAAAAGGAGTGGGAAGTTTATGGACTATCTTCTTCTCCATTGTGAGATTGTTGGTACCTTATAGGATGTTTTCTTTAGTTGATTTGGGCTGTTTTGAGTTATGTCTAGATGAGTAGTCGACTTATATGAGTGTTGGTGGATTGCCGGTAGCGCTTAGAGTGCTGCTGTGTGGAAAATTGTGCTTATGTGCTTTTTGTGGTGTTTTTGGAGGGAAATGAATGATATAATTTTTGAGGACCATAAGAAAACTTTGGAGGAGTTTAAGTCGTTATTTTTCTATACTTTCTATCTTTGTACATCAGTTTTTGTTTCTCATTTGGTGATTAGTTATTATAATTTTCTTGTTTTATTTTCTCCTTCTAGTTAGGTGTTTTTTCATGTACGCTTCCTGTGTACCTGATGGCACCTTATGTTTTTAATGATATTTCGATTACTTATAAAAAAAAAAAAAAAGATTAATTAACTAAAATCTTTGACTTATGGGCGGATCACCCTCAATTCCTAGCTTTGGTGGGAGAAGTCTGGAATGAAGACATTAATGGCTCCCCTATGTTCCAACTCTGTTCTAAACTAACACATGCAAAAGTAAAAAAGAAACAGAATGGTAACAGAGGTTTTTTTTTTTTTTTTTTTTTTTTTTTTTTTGTTCAGAGCTGGACAAGATTTGTAGATGTTACTTGCACCAGAAATATGTCGTCTTTGTTTTCGGGCATATAAGGTATTGTGATATATGGGTCATGCTCACCTGTATTCTTTTTTTTTTTTTGGTTCAGAAAAGTTCTTAAGATTGGGGTATTGACTTGGTCATTGGCTACAGCTCTTGTTCCTTTGCTTGCTGGATTTATGCCTGGATTAATCTTGTCAAGAATATTGGTATGTAAGTCCCTTCCGAATCCTTTATTCTACCAGTTCTACTTTTTCAATCCAACCTGGCTAAGTGTTTTCTTAACTTTGCATCTCTTTGTAATGTCTCTTACGTTCATGAACACTTGGGTCTTACTGAAAGGTTCAAGTTCATTGTCTGTCTTGTCTCTGCCCATGCCTTATAGTAATAAATGATAGCCTAGTTATGTCTCTCTCTAATACTTTTCATGTTGGTCTGAGTTTATTTTATGACTAAGCATTTCTCTTCCTTCTTATATCTAGGTTGGAATGGGAGAAGGTGTTTCCCCTTCGGCTGCAACTGATCTTATCGCCAGGCATGTATGACATCCAAATTAGTCCAGGCACATGTAAATCAGAAGAATGATATTTAGACATGATCTCTATTTCTCTTGCTATAATTTGCTTTATCTGTGTCTTTTCCTTGTTAACTTTTGGTATTTCTCTTTCTCTTTTACTGGCTCACTGCTATGTAGCTGATTGAGATCCTTACAAAAAACACATGTAAGCCACTAAATGTTATTAAAAGGGATCATATGAAATCGAGTGTAGAAGTTTGTTGGGGACAAAAGTTTGGAATTTGGTAATATCTAGTTTTGTGGTGCAATATCTGGTTGTCAATTTTGACAATTCTCTGCGAAGTTAAACTTGGGTGTGTGATTTGGCTCTTCTTGTTATTGGTGTTTTACCATTGATAATATCTTATGCTGTCAGCATCACTTTTTCTATACTGTAAGTTATATGTTACCAAAGTGCTAATGTACATTTTTTTCTCGACTTGATTTGCATTCTCCAACACGATTTGCAGGTTGATACCATTGGAAGAGCGGTCACGGGCTGTAGCATTTGTTTTCGGTGGACTGAGTGTGGGAAGTGTTGCAGGGTATGTTTTGTTAAAATGTTTGTAGATAAGGAATCATCTCTATATTGAAGTAAATGTTTAATAATGGATCTAATTGGTATAATACCGCAAAACTTGACCACATAAAATCCTTCTCATTGACAACTGAGATTCTTAGCCATTAAACTGAATGATTTGATTAGAAATAACCACATACGGCTTTCTGATAGATTGTTCTAAAAGCAAGATTTGAATTTCTAAAATGTCTCCAGTAATGTTCCTCGTCTCTCTTCACATAGCTGGTAGTGTATTTATAGAATCTTTTTTGATTGCTAAATGTCCAATAGTGATTTTTAAAGCTTTGCTGAGAAGTTCTAGTTCAAGCTTTATTTCCTTATGAGTTGAATCTAATATGCACACAATATTCTTATACTAGGTGTCAGTTAAGACCTTTTCTGTGCCTGAAAACTAAGGCAGATGTGAGCTTCCCTCAAATTATTTTAGATCTGCCAAGTGTAGCAAACTTATATATTCTTGGTCATTCATTTGTTAAAGTTTATTGAGTGCTTAGGTTTTTGTTTATTGGTTAATTCTAACATAGTAAAACTTGCAGGCTTCTTTTGGCTCCTCCCCTTATTCAAAATTTTGGTTGGGAATCTGTGTTTTACCTATTTGGCTTTCTTGGGCTAGCCTGGTAAGTAGCTCTGTGAAAGTTGGAAACTATTTCACTTACCTGCATCTGATTTAGTTTAAGGAACTAATTAGTTGTGCATTAAGCAAAGCAATCTTTGTTCATTTGAAAAGAAAACAAATTTTCCCTTGGTTAGTTGAATTAATTTTTTTTTAACTTTTTTGAGTATGTTGATTCGACCGTGTGAATCCTTACTTTTTGTATTTCCAAAAAATTATGAAGGTTCTTGGGGTTTCAATTTCTTGAAGAAGGAAAAACTTCATTCCCTGCTGAATCAATTTCATGTGAGCACTTAATCCCCCCCCTTTTTTTTTGGCTTTATTTATTCTTTCTCCTTTGTTTTGATATTTGTTATCTGGAAATAAAGGTGATTTTTTGGCCATATTGATGATGTAAAATACACCAGTTAATCAGAATTAAGGGCATTGTTATGTCGCAAACGCATCATAAGCTGTTGCATTTTAATCAATTTTTTTTTTGTCTAACTGTTAATTGATGAGGCCACCTGAAACCGCTTGCTCAGTTGCTTGGAGAATAAACTATGTAAATTTCCAAGTTATGCTTCCTTAATTTTCAGAAGTAACGATTTATTTTGAGAATTTCTCATAATGCTTGCTCCTTACCGTGTCCAACTTTTCAACTTTTCACTAATGACACCCCATTAACACATTGCCATAGCCACCCCCAACTGTCCAACCACTATATTACAACTATCATTATCACAGCAGACTTAGGGCTCGTTCGGTACGCCAAATGGGTATTCCATTAGGAAAAAAGAATTGTTATTACTGGGGATAGAGGAGAGGAATGAAATGGTTATTCCTATTCTTTAGTTCGGTGACAATACATACGCTCTCAATGGAATTGAACCAAAATTACTAAAATACTCAATTTAAAAAAATAAAATTGAATGAAAAAAAAACCCCTAAGCTTTGCATACTGCTCTTCCTAAACTGCATCATCGTCTTCTTTTTCTTCTAGGAAGAAGAGAAAGAGTTGGGCGAAAGAAGACAACAACAGAGAAAAAAAAAAATCAGTCTTGCAAGGATATCTCAGTTGGCAGATTCTCCAATGAAATATCCCCTCCCACATGAAATTTACAGCGTCTACGCTTGTGGGGAGAGAAAACCCTTAGCTCTCCTTCTATTACATGAACTCTTCGCCTCAAACACTCACATGGAGAGAAAAAAACACCATGATAATTTTGAAGAGGGCAATGGATCACAGAGTTTATGGTGCTTGAGTAGTAGCTATTGTGGTTTATGGGGAGCGCCTTGGGTTTGATTGCCTTGGAGGGTAGTTTATGGTGATGTTGTAGAAGCAGCCGCAAAATCGGAGGATTGTCAGCTCTTTTTTTTTTTTTTGAAAAAGAATAAAAAATAATGTGGGTTATTGTTTTTTTGGAAAACATGATCTATTCCTCTTCGTAGGAAGAGTTATTCCCATGGGAATAGCTATTCATAAGAATGGTGTGCAACCAAACAAAAGAATATATATTTTATGGGAATAACCATTCCATTCAAGGACTTATTCCGCGAATCAAACGGGCCCTTATATACTTTCTCAACTTTTGCCACCACTAGCACCATTTTAACATCCATGTCATCGCACCTGTACTTCCACCACTGCCAACACCACCTCAGCAGAGTGTCTTTCATTACCAAGATCATTAGTGCTGCTGCCAGGAGCACTACCATTACCTTTTAATGTATGACATCGGATGCTATTATTGCTTGGTTCCTTGACACTTGGTTTTCATGCATGAGCTAATATGTAATGGTATTGCACATTATGTAAATGGACTTGTCCTAGACATTGTTATTATATGTAATAAATGTAAAGCTGGACGCTGATGCTGATCCAATACTTCAATCCTTGTTCTGTGAAGGATATGCTGTTTAATCTTTGCTTACTTTTTCCATCAGTTCATCTGCCACATGGCCTGTGTTTTCTTTTTCTTTTTTAATTATCTGACAGGCTCCGGGTCCCAGTCTGCCTTGATGACACAAACTTGGAATACGTCTCTGGGACAGTTAGGTGGCTCATTAAAGGTATAAAACATTTCTATTGATTATTTTTCTCAAGTGTTTTTACTCTTATATTATTTTTGGGGGAGAGGGAGAAGAAGGAAATTTGGGGTACTCAAGGAGTTTAGATATGTACTGAGTTTGAAACGATTATATATGTCCTGGGTTAGTGCCTTAAATTACTGGATCAACGGACTATCTTGATTAGCATCTTCAGAGCATTCCTTAAATAACAAGGGTTGGTGGCCAAGATTCTGATCTGCCATTCCAGCTAATTAACTGCTACATTTCACTTGGTATAATATCATCTTAACTTTACATATTTTACTACATTGAAATAGAAAATTAGAGTTATTTTTTTGATCGGTAAATATATTTTTTTTTGATAAGTAAGAAAAAATTTATTGAAAAGCGCAAAAGCGCAGTCCTGGCACACAGGAAGTATACAAGGAACCGCCTAAGAAGGGGAAGAAAAATGTACAAGAAATTCATTAAAGCTTATCGCTAAAGGGGCTAGATAAGCTGCTGTCCAAGAAAAAAGTGTGTGAAAGAAGAAAGACTTGAGCTCTTCAAACGATCTTTCTTTGTCCTCGAAATTACGATCATTTCGTTCCCTCCAAAGACACCACATGAGGCAAGAAGGCACCATCTTCCACACAACAGCACTCTGAGAGCGTCCACCAGTCCACCAGCTGGCGAACAAGTCAATCACCCGAAGAGGCATAACCCAAGATAATCCAAAACGGCTAAAGATGGTAGACCATAAAGCGCTAGCGACCTCGCAATGCAGAAGGAGATGATCTACAGACTCCCCATGTCTTTTACACATACAACACCAATCGATCACAATGACATGTCTTTTTCTCAGGTTGTCCATAGTAAGGATCTTCTCAAGAGCCGCCGTCCAAGCAAAGAAAGCTACTTTCACAGGAGCTTTGGTTCTCCAAATGCTCTTCCAAGGAAAGGGGTGAGCATCGTTATATGCAAGGACCTTGTAGAAGGATTTAACGTCAAACTTTCCTTTGCGGGAAGGAGTCCACCAAATCTTGTCTTCCCCCTCCCTTGTCCCTTGAAGGGAATATAAAAGAGTGAAGAAGGAAGCCACGGAAGCCAACTCCCAATCATGAGCCTCACGAATAAAGTTAACAACCCAAAGAGGAGAACCACTAGAGAGGTCTAATAGATCAGCCACAAAGGCATGCTTCTCGCGGGCTATATCATATAAGCCTGGGAAAGCCACTCTAAGAGGCGAGTCTCCGCACCAAACATCATCCCAAAATCTGATCTTGGTCCCATTTCCCAGGACAAATCTGGTGTGTCTACAGAGCTCGCTCCACCCCTTCCTAATGTTCTTCCATAAACCCACTCCATGCGGCCCAGAGGGAACTCGAGAGCACCACCCTCCCCTCAAACTCCCAAATTTAGCATCCACAACAATTCTCCACCAAGCCTCTCTCTCATGAGCATACCGCCACAACCACTTCCCTAAAAGGGCCCTGTTGAAGGTCCTTAAATTTCGGATCCCCAAACCTCCCTTAGAAATAGGAAAGCAAGCCTTAGACCAATTAACTAGGTGGAATTTGAATTCATCACCTAATCCACCCCATAAGAAGTCACGGAAAAGCTTCTCAATGCGATTAGCCACGCTAACAGGGATAAGGAATAAGGACAACAAGTATGTAGGAAGATTTGAGAGAGTACTCTTTATAAGGGTTATTCTACCCCCCTTGGACAAATATATTCGTTTCCAGCTAGCCAAACGGCGCTCAATCTTCTCCACGACCCCATTCCAGATAGGCTTGGCCTTAAAGCAAGCCCCCAATGGCATACCAAGATATTGCAAGGGAAGAGAAGAAACCCCGCATCCCAAGATGTCCGCCAACCCTTCCACATTGACAACGTTACCCACAGGAACCAAGGTTGACTTAGCCATATTAGCCTTCAGCCCCAGAGACAGCCTCAAAGCAAAGAAGCAACACACGGAGATAGCGGAGGTGATCAGGGATAGCCCCACAAAATACCAACGTGTCATCTGCGAAAAGCAAGTGAGAAATATTGACTGCCTCAGAGAATCTGGAACTGACTGAAAATCCTGAGATGAGGCCCCTGTTAACAGTGATAGAGAGCATTCTACTAAGCGCCTCCATAACAATGACAAACAGGAGAGGAGACAAAGGGTCGCCCTGTCTCAGTCCTCGAGAGCTACTGAAAAAGCCAGCCGGAGAGCCGTTTACCAAGACAGAGAAGCGTGCCGAAGAGATGCAGTGAGAAATCCAAGAGCACCATTTTTCCCCAAACCCGCACCTTCTCAGCATGTACAGAAGAAACCCCCAGTTTACATGGTCATAAGCCTTTTCAATATCCAGCTTGCAAATCACCCCTGGGATGCCTGAATTGATGCGACTATCCACGCATTCATTAGCAAGAAGGACTGAGTCAAGGATTTGTCTTCCTTTCACAAAGGCATTTTGGGGTTTCGAAATAATCTTGTCCACGACGCTTCTAAGTCTATTAGCAAGGACTTTGGCAATGATCTTGTAAACTCCACTCACAAGACTGATAGGCCGGAAATCCTTAAGGTCGACCGCTTGATCGGTAAATATAACTCGCTTACCTCGATGGATTGAACCTTTGACCTGACCCCTTAACTCTTGCATATGAGGTGAGGAGATGTCATTTGGTCCAAAGACCATTTGTTAGACAATTAGAGTTGTATTATTTTAAATGCTAGGGTAAATTATAGTTTTCCCTCCCCCCGCCCCCAAACTACTACCCTATTTTCGAGTTGACTCCTAAACTATATCTCACTGCAACTCGAACCTATAAACTACCAAACTGTTTTGGGTTGTCCCTTGTGTTAAAATTCACTGTTAATTGGGATGAAAAACGTTAGCACCTGTCTTGCACATACGTGTGAATTACCAAATTGTCCTCACTTAAAAGAAGAAAAACTGACACAACATCTATTAGGAGGGGCAACCACGCCCCCGACCCTCACATGTTCAGATGGATGCACGACCACCTCCTCTGTTAAAAATGTGCAGCAACCCCCTAACCCCTAACATAACAGAGGGCATGGCTGTACAACCACTCCCATATGTTAAAAGGGGTGCCATCTGTTCAATGGGGTGGCCACCCTAACATAATAGAGGGTTCATCCATTTGAAGGGGTGGCCGCATGACCACCTCTAACCTATTTAGAGCGGAGCCCACACGGGCATCCCATCTATTTAGAAGGGGTGGTCGCAAGGCCAACCCTACCAGTTCCAAGGGGTGGCGTGAGAAGGGTGTCCATGCCCCTCCAACATAACAAAGGGGTGGCCAGGCGGCCACCCCTTACTTGTTCAGAGGTGTGGCCATGCAGCCATACCTCACCATTACATGGGATGGGCATGCGGCCACCCGTGTGTTATCTTTGTGTCAATTTTTTTAAGGGCTATTTGGTAACGCGTGGCCACACCTCACCTTTACAGGGAATGGCCATGTGGCCACCCGTGTGTTATCTTTGTGTCAGTTTTTTTAAGGGCTGTTTGGTAACTCAGGCGCAGGTGCAATACATGTGCTAATGTTTGCCATATGAAATAACAACCAATTTTGGCACAGGGGACAACTTGAAACATTGTGATAGTTTATAGGTCTGAGTTCTAGTGAGTTGTAATTAGAGGACATTTTGAGAATGGAGTGGTACTTTGAGGGGGCAAAGTGTAATTTACCCTAAATGTTATAAAGCAAAACTTATTAGTTGTATGCATCTTTTCCCTTGTCTAAATGTGATTAACCATTTAAGTGGATATTGTATAATAGAATTCATTGTTGAACATTCATTTAAGTGGGCTGGCTCCGCGGGAATAATGGGCATAATCGGCGAGAAAAGAATAAGACAGATTGGTGGGTTTATTTGGATGTGTTTTACAAGGGAATGGATGGGATACTCACTTTGTGCCATTTCTCTCACATTTCCGCTTTTAGGTTCCTCCCATTTTGACAGAACCCAAGAGAACTTGAAAGTATATAGATACCTTTTGCTTTTATAAATTCTAAACAATACTAAAAGTATTATTCAAATTGTTTACATTCCATCTTCAACCAGCAAATTAAAACAATTGGTTTTGATATCACCCAAAACTTACGAAAGCAGTATTTTAGGTCATTCAGCCAAATTAGCATCTTAGGTCATGCTTTGACAATACCAAGGCACATATTTGCATTTGCTATGAATTTTTAAACTGCATGAACTATGTTCTTTGACTTATATTAAGAATAACAGTGTTAATGGTTTAGCCCTTCTTATAACTTTAAGCTAGCTCTTCTATTGTTACCCTGTTTTCTTACTGGATATTGTATAATAGGAAGTACCATGGAAGGCATTTTTCCGAAGTCAAGCAGTATGGGCAATGATATATGCTCATTTTTGTGGAAGTTGGGGTCACTATACCTGTCTGTCTTGGCTTCCCACATATTTTAGGTACCTTTTATGACATTTGACTTGCATATACACTATTACTGTTGGCTATTTCCTGGACTTGTGCTCTGAGATTTTGTGCATCAGCTTATCTGTGTCTCTTGTTACTAGCGTTGAACATTGTTTATCAATGATATATAAGTTAAAGAATTTATTTTAAAGAAAATCTTAAAGATTTCATATGCCACTACAACATTCAAAACCAAGAACTATCGGACAAGTGCATTCTTGTATGTATAAGCTGTAATTGGAAATTTGGAAGCTTTGTAATTGACATTTTTAATTAACTTTCTTGGTATTTTGGCATAAAATATAACCAAGCTCATTGAAGTGAAAAAGGTTGCACAAATGCGATTTGTTTTTTTGCTCCTTTTAGAAGTTATATCAGCCATAAATGCTGAAGGTTTTTAATAACTATGCATTAATGCTGAGCAAGCAGGGTAGTCCAAATTTTGGTCCTCACTATTTGTTTTAATTTTTTTTTTCTCTGGCTGGGAAAGATTTTGAGTCCTACCCAAAATCACCCCAGCCTTCATCCTGTTTCCTTTGGCAGGAAAATGAATTGATCCTCAGACCCATCCCAATTTTGTTCCACCTTTACCGCCTGAGCCAAAGCCAAAAGACTGCTTGGTCCTCACCTGTTCTATCCTTTTTTTTATATTCTGGTTTCTGCATTAAAATGTCTAAGCTAGTACACAATGATAATTACTTGTGCAAACCTTTATTATCCTCAAGTGTAAATGAATAATTCTTCTGAAAGGAGGTTCTGATACAGTTTTTCTTTTCTTTTGTCTGAAGTTATCTTTATAGTTTCCATCTTTCAAAACATTAGCATATGCATCAGACACGCTTTTTTTGTTTCTTTTCTTTTCTTTCTTTTATCATATTTATATGTTTTCAAAGACTTAAGTTTCAGTTTCACGCTGTACAGTGAGGAGCTGAACCTAAATTTGACGGAAGCAGCATGGGTAAGCCTAAATGAAATATGTTTTCTATTGCTTTTATTCTTCCAGCACATTCTTGTAAACATTCATAGAAAAAATGTTTGTTGTACATTCATATGGAATTGGTAAATAATATACCAGATACCATGTAATTGAATATATGTTTTATTAAAAGCTATGGATACCCATAACAATATAGTGTTTCTGCTGGAATACTGTTGGATTTTCTTTTGCTGCTAAGATGGGATTAATTTCTAAATTGGGTCCTTCAATGGTAAACTACCTAAAATCAGAGGGTAGAATAGAAAAAACAAAAACAAAAACTAAAATAAGAGGGTTTCCTAGATAGGATGACACAGTGATGGACTTCCTATCATTTTCATAGTTCTTCGAGTCATATTTTAGCCCGAAAATTTAAGGCTTCGAAAGTTGACTTAAAAGCCTAGAATGAGGAGGTGTTTGGTAATGTAGAGAGAAAAAAGTTTCTTTTGGAGGATTTACGGGTTCTGGAGGGCTTGGAAGAAGGGAGATGACGCAGCACAGGGACGGATTTCCAACAAAAGAGATAATGAACGACAGAAAATAAAATAGATCTCATGTTAAATCTGAGTTTCACCGAAATAATGAAGAGAATAGGTTGAACCAGAGTTTTACTGGCCTTTGGCAGAGTCTCGCTACCAAAAGATAAGAGAAATCGCATCTCAAAGAAAACTTATGTTTACTCATAATCATAATCTGTCTTCATAGGAGTATAAAAGAATACTTATATAGATTCTGACAGAAACCGAAACCCTAACCCTAAATTGATTAACTTTGGGCCAAGCTCGTTATTAATTATAAAATAACCTTAATCCTAATTTGACTGACTTTGGGTGAAGCCTATTATTGAATTATTAACTCTTAAAAATACTAATGACCTCGATAATTAATAAAACCTAAATAAATCTGAAGATCCAATATTCTTTCTTCATTCTACGTCAGGAGAGGTCTAATTAAGGAGGTGAAATTGAGGAAGGTTAAATTGACTAATGATTTGGAGAGGATTACTCTTCTAAAGGTGGTGAGTTGGAGGCAGAAATCGATAGCGTTATGGTTAAGAGAGGGTGACAATTGCACAAAGTTCTTTCATTTAATGGTCAACTTGAATAGGAGGAAACTCCATCGAATAGTTGGAGGTTAATGGTTTAGTCGCTTCATATCAATCTGAGATAAGTAATCACATTATGCAATTCTGCGATAGCTTGTTCACCAAACGACACAATTGGAGGCCTAGGTTGGATGGCTTTCTTTTGATTCCATTGGGGATGACACCATCTAGTTGGAGAGACATTTTGAGGAAGATGAGGTCTTTGAAGTGGTGAAAGCTTTGAATAGCGATAAGACCCTGACCCTAATGGTTTTACTATGGCATTCTTCCAAACTTGTTGGGATGTTCTTAAAGTAGATATCATGAGTGTTTTCCATGTGTTTCATGCTAAAGGTTTGTTCGAAAAAAGTTTCACGGCCACCGTAATCACTCTTATTCCGAAGAATCCTCGAGCTATTATTAAGGACTTTCGACCTATTAGCTTAATGGGTGGAGTTTACAAAATTGTTGCCAAAGTCCTAGCTAACAAGTTGCAAAATTGAAGTGGAGAAGATAATTTCTAAGCTTCAGAATGCTTTCCTTAGGGATAGGCAAATTTTAGATTCTATTTTCATTGTCAATGAATACCTTGATAGCTGGATTAGATCCGGGGATCCAGATGTGCTTTGCAAGCTAGATATGGAAGCTAGATATGAAAAATGCATATGATCATGTGAATTGAAATTTTTTTCTCTAAGCTAGATATGGAAAAGGCGTATGATCATGTAAATTGAAAATTTTTGCTGTATATGTTGAGGAGATGCAGTTGTGGGGAGAAATGGTGTAATTCGATAGAGCACTGTATCTCGGTTCACTTTTCTGTTTTGTGAATGGCACTCCAAACTCCGAAGGGCTTTTTTCATAGTTATTGTGATTTGAGACAGGGAGACCCTTTGTACTCCTTATTGTTTGTTATTGTTATGAAGACGTTAAGTAGAATGATTTATGCTCTCGTGAATGGGGGTCTCTTTTTAAGTTTTTCAGTGGGGTCTAGGAATGTTGGTACCTTCAACATTTCTCACCTTTTGTTTGTGGATGATACTTTGATTTTTTGTGAAGCAAATCCAGATCATCTTCGCAATTTGGATTGTTTGTTCTTATGCTTTGAAACAGTTTCAGGTTTTAGGATTAATTTGGTTAAATCAGAGTTAGTCCCTGTTGGCAATATCAATAATGTGGAAGCTTTAGCTAGCATTTTGGATTGTAGGGTCTCTTCTTTACCTATGAAATATCTAGGCCTTTTGCTCGGAGCTTCGTTTAAGGCCAAATTTATGTGGGATGGTATTATTGAGAAGATAGGGAGTTTGGCTGAATGGAAGATGATATATGTTTCAATGGGTGACCTTGATGAAAAGTATTTTATCTAATTTGCCTACTTTCTTCATGTCTTCTTTTTGCCCTCTCGGTTGGTGTTGCCAACAGTATAGAGAAGTTGAAGCGAGACTTTAGGTGGGGTGGTATTGGTTAAGAGTTCAAATTCCATTTGGTTAGCTAGTCTAAGGTGTGTTCTCCGATATCAGAAGGGTTGGGAGTCTGTAATTTACTTTCGTTCAACTAAGCTCTCTTGGGGAAGTGGCTTTGGCGTTATGTTCATGAGAGAGAGACCTTATTAAGGGTGGTTGTGGATTCTAAATACGGCAGTGTGTGGGGCGGGTGGTATTCTAATGAGGTGTATAGGGCATATGGGGTGGGGCTTTTGGAAGAATATCAGGGAAGGTTGGCGAGAGTTTTCTAGTCATACTAAATTTGAGGTCAATGATGGCTCCAGAATTAGATTCTAGCATGACGTGTGGTGTGACTTGTTATAAGGATGCTTCCGTGGTAGATTGTTTGGAGTTTTCTAATGATTCTCATCAATGGAATGTTAACTTTCTAAGAGCGATTCATGATTGAGAGGTGGATTTCTTTGCCTCATTTTTCAATTTGCTCTACTCCTTTAGAATGAGACAGGGTGACGAAGACAAACTTTGTTGGGTACCTTCCAAGAGAGGGTTATTTGATGTTAAATCTTACTACAATGTTCTTGTTCCCATGATAGCACTTCTTTTCCTTGGAGGAGTATTAGGCGAAATAAGGCTCTCTTGAGAATGATATTCTTTGCTTCATCGGCTGTCTTAGAGAAGATTCTAACAATGAATAATCTTAGAAAGGAGCATGTTATTGTGATTGATTGGTGTTGTATGTGTAAGAAGAGTGAGGAGTCAATAGACCATCTTTTATTACGTTGTGAAATGGCTAGTGCCCTTTGGAATACCATCTTCAACCATGTAGGGTTGGCGTGGGTTATGCCTAGTTGTGTGGTAGACCATTTTGCATGCTAGAAATGGTATTTTGGTAGGCTTGGGAATACTGTTATGTGGAAGATGGCTTCGTCTTACATTATGTGGTGTCTTTGGAGGGAAAGAAATGAATTGGTGTTTTGAAAACTGCGAACAGATGGTGGTGGAACTTAAGGAGTTTTCTTCTACTAGCTGGTGTTGTGTACTTGGGTTGCGCCTTTTTGCATTTTTAATAAATTGCGTTTACTTAAAAAAAAAAAAAAGTAATGATGTGTTTTTTTTTTAAGCTGGGTATGAAGCTGGTTGACTAAAATTGTTTGCTTACTATAATACTGGTGCAACCTAATGCCATCTAACATCCCAATGAAATGCTACTCCCATAACTTGAAAATCTTAAGAACAATGGTATCTCATGAGATCAAATGTGAAGGATTGGTGATCCAATTTCTGAAATGTTTGAGCATCTAATTTTTTGTTTTTTTGAACTGATGATGACGTATTGTTGCACATAGAGAACAATATTGAGAAAAGAACAAGCAATATGGACAGGGGGTGGGCACAGGGGCAAGAGGGAAAAAGCAGTAAAACAAGAAGGATAAGGATTTACGTTGTTTGGAAATTTGTATTCATCCTTGGAGAGATGTCAATTTTCTCTGTGAAAAGATTAGGTTAGTAGAATCACTCAATCTCTAAACTCAGTTCAAAACACCAGGCTGTCGCACATTTTAAACTTAATCATGCTCTAAGATTCTTTGTGTATGATCAAATTGGAAAAGTGTTTAAGAAAATTGTGGCCACACAGATAAAAGGAGCTGTACACAATTTTATGCCCAGAAAAAAACAAGAAATTTGTTTTAACACATTTTCCAAAATACCACCTTTTAAGACGTTAACGTCTGAAGAGTATGCTTCCCATGGAATCGTAAATGTCTGCCTTAAGTAATAGCAAGTTGGAGATGATAAATAGACATTACAGAGGAACTATAAGTATTGCATAGAAGCAGCCAAGCCTCACCTTTTACTTGGTACTACTACTGTTTGTGATGTGCTCATGAGATTATCACAAATAATTTGGTTGATGGTCTAAACAGTTGATTGATAAATTTGGAACTATAATCATAGTTATGGTCATTGGAGCAACATTTTAGACTATCAAGTTTTTATTTACAATGATGTAAGCATCTATTGTTTACTTAAAATACTCCTAATATGAGTAGCCATTCCCCACTATGTGTGAAAGTTGCATGGACATCATCGCTTAACTGTTTGATTGCAAGCATGAGTTGTTAGAGCATGTAACTCAAAAGTATAAGCTATCAGGTGGATTGACCCAATATATACCCATATCAAAGCACGCACTCAACTGATATGGAATTTCTAAAACACTCCTACATCCAGACCCAATAGAAACTGAGACCAAGATGTACGATCCTGATGACCCAACCCAAGCAAACTCTATGACCCAACTGAAACAGAGCGAACAGGCTTAGCACATGGAATTCAAGAACAGACAACTGGACTATGATACTATGTTAGAGCATCTAACCTAAAAGCTTAAAGCTAATAGATGGAGCATCTAACAAATACATATTCCGAAAACAAAGCACACACAATCGATGTGGGGTTTCCTGGGGTTTCCTTAACATAAGGCTTACATGTAAATTTATGTCCTTCTGAATCAAAAATACTCCATTTCAGGTTTCTATTCTTCCTCCACTGGCTTCGATCTTTGTTACTAGCGTTGCAGCGCAAATTGCTGACTACTTGATTGCTAATGGAGTGGAAGTCACTACAGTAAGTGGAGACACTAAACCATTGCTTTTTTCTCCCTATATTAATTATCATTTTATTGGAAGAAGTCCAGTCTATTTGATTAGTTTACGTTTTCTCAGGAAATCAAATCTCTTACACTGATTTGTATTCTTTTGCTAGTAGTTCCTAATGTAATTGCTGCTTTCAATGTGAATTTTGTAGTTGATATGTTTCCATGATTACTTTTTATTGCTTGTCATATTAGGAAAATGCTAAATCCGCATCCAAAATGATCGGGGGATCATCATGTGATATAAGAACAAATAGCGTCTCCAAGCCAATTTTGGCTGTGGCCTTAGAACTTACCTTAATATGACTTTCATTCTTAACATCAAATTTTCTTTACTTGTTTTTTGAAAAAAAAAAAAAATGATTCTTAACATTTCTAATTCACTTATTTCCATTCATGTAGGTACGAAAGATTTGTCAATCAATTGCCTTTTTGTCGCCTGCAATTTGCATGACTCTATCATCTCTGGATCTAGGATTACCATCTTGGGAAATGGTGGGGATTCTCACTAGTGGCTTAGCCCTCTCAAGCTTTGCCCTGTCAGGTATTTAACAATCTAACTGACTGTATTCTCCAAACGACATTGGAGATAAATATCCTCCTGCAGACTATTAATTCAATGATTGGCACAGGACTATACTGTACCCACCAAGATATGTCACCTGAATATGCAAGTATACTTTTGGTATGTAATACTACACATTCCAAATTCCAAATTTCTTTCTCTTTCAGTAGTTCTTATCAAGTATCCCTTCATGAGTATTCAGATGTATGAGTCTGGTTGATTAATCTCATACTCCTCTGGCATCTCAATCTCCATTCAATTCAATATGTGGTTCTTGTATAATCTGTTGGTTATCCATGACATATTACCATTACAACTTGTTTTATCAATGGTATACCTCTTACAATGGTAATAGGTTTCTTTTCAACCTTTTTTTGGGTGCAGAAGTGGACATGAGCTTTGTTCCTGAATCAATTCACTGCATTTAGTGTTCAAATTTACCAATCTCATTCTTTCAGCCAGTTAGTCAGTCTTAGTGAAGCATTGCTTATATTACAAAGTTCTAGTATTTAACCATCTTGTGCACAGAGTTGGCTATTCTAATCATCAAGTAGATAATTATTGAAGAAGATTTTGCTTTCTTTAAATAGTGATACAACACCCATGACAAACTATTGATAAAAAATAGAATCATGACAAGTCGATAATTATTCTTTGAAGTTTGTTGAATATTTGTGGCATATTTTCATCCCTGTTTTTAGCTTCCTGGCTTAAGCTCTTGGTCAAAATTATAATTTCATTTTCTGGAATTCTGGGTAGACTGGTAGCCAACTCCTTTAATAGTTTCAACACATATGCATAGTACTGCTTCCTCTACAATGCCTATGCATGGGCTTCATATTGAAGCATATCCATAGTTTACTAAATTGTGCAGCCAACTAAGGAATTTTCTGGAACTCTAAACAATTAAACCTTCACAAATTCAATTGTGGATGATATAAATAGCTCTTTCTTGAAATTTCTTCATTCAGGGTATTACCAACACAGTTGGGGCAGTACCTGGCATTGTAGGTGTAGCCCTCACGGGATATCTTCTTGATTTAACTCATTCATGGAGTGTAAGTTCAACATACTGTCTTTCTAGTTTTATTTCTCTATTTTGACTCATATCTTTCACATTTCCCCCATATTATCCAATTTATAACTTGTGTCTGTATTATGTAGATTTCGTTATTTGCACCGTCAATCTTCTTCTACTTGACTGGCTCGCTTGTATGGGTGTTGTTCGCCAGCAGTAAGCCTCAAACGTTTTCCAAGAGCGACTGACCTTGTTTCTATTCTTTTGATTTATTATTCTTAATGAATCAACCAAATAGAACTCATCTCGACACAATGCAATACTAAGTTGATTTGTTAAACGGCATTGAATGGATATTGGATCATCCACTGATTGGGTTCGTTTGGTTGTATAACTTACATAGGAAAGGTAGCACACGTATATTCCCAGTGTCCTCTTTGCTGAATCACCTGTAACATGTATATTTTGACTTTCTTTGGTTGGCCACCAAAGTTATATATTGAACATGTATTTCGACAAGTCAATAATATGTATATTGATTCTCTCTCTCTCATACATTGGAACTGCCGTATGATGGATAGAGTTTACAATGTCGTGTATTTTACCATTATTATAACTTCCTTTTTGAATTAGAAAAAGAGAGAGAGAGAGAGAGAAAGAACTGCATATTGATTAAAAGCAGTTTATAGGGAAAAAAAAATGAATTATACTTGACTAACAAAAAAGGATAAAATCGTTTCCCTTGAATTCTCTCACTTATTTGTTTAGTAGATGGAACCAAATTTAGTTCCATCTAGTACCCTCCTACATGCAAGCAGGGACAACAAGATTTGGGATGTGAGCAAATACAATAGAGAAGGGATCTACCTTTATTGGGTTTGATGAATTTGCATATAAAGGCTCCAAAGGAGGTATGTCCCCCGATGAATTTACACTTAAAATATTTCCATTTAGCAGCACAGTTTGGCTGTGTAAATTCCCATATTTTGCCGTTAGATGGTATTCCTCTCTTGCACTTTCGCCTTTTCTCTGAGCCCTGTGCTTACGTGGCCTTTTATGAGCCCTGTGCTTATGTGGCATTTTATGAGCCCTGTGCTTGTGTTGCCTTTTATGAGCCCTGTGCTTGTGTGGCAAACTCCAAGTACTATTCAAGGCTACTTTGGCCTGGATAGTTGTGCTGTTGTCTAGGTTGATTAATAATATTGTGATTCCTTTCTGCATGATGTAGAATCTAATGAGATCATAAATAGAGTATATGTAGTTGTTTCCATAATTGAATATGGATGAAACTTACAGAATGTTTTGCGCAGTGAGCATAAGCACGTATTTTCTTTGTCCCATAAAAGCTTGTTGACAGAACTTTTCTTCCCATTAGTCGGTGCCAAAGAAGAGCACTGTACAGTGAAGAAAAGCAAAGTATCAAGCACAAATTTCTTCTAGTGCTCAAGTAAGAATCAAACTAATTTCTCAATAACCTGTAGTAGTCCGGATTTGGCTCAAATGTAGTGGTGTTAAGTAAACCGTAGTTTCCGCCGATAAAGGACTGTCGGCAGTATGTCTTTGTGTCGTAAGTCGACGCCATTCCAAGCTGATCTAAGTACCAGAAACTGAACACAAATGCATTGGTGACAAGATTGTGGCCGCTATTGTAAGCCCCTCCTGCCTCTCCAACCCATGCAATTGCTGAAGTTGCAGAAGTCCTGAGGATGTCATGGAGTCCCCTAAATGTATTAGCCTCACCATCAAGATAGGATGGGTCAAGGATCTTTTCAACGAGTTGCTTATCAACTCCTGCAATTTCATTACGTTAATAAATCTGTCTGATGGGGCTAGAAACTGAAACGAGTGTCAAAAAATCAGATGTTGGAATATCTACCTGCCCCAAGATTATATATGTGGCGGGTGACGACATTCACAGATGTTGTTGCCTTATCTATGAATTCTTTGAACCAGTCTGCATCAAAGAATCCTCCTGGTGCTATGATCAGGGGCTTCGGCTCTATCCTCTTGTAAATATTTTGGACTATGCTTTGCAAAGAGATAGTGTCCAAGGCGTACTGATCTGCTGCAACTCTTGTTCCCACTCCACTCCCGCACAATTCATTTCCTGGCCAACAAAGATATATGTTAGCTCCACTAATTTTTACTGCCACTTTATCATACAACTCAAGTTGTATGGCAGTCGTATTCTAGTCTACTAAATACATTACTTGGGATTGATGAGAAATATTGTTCTTACCCAGCTCCCAACCATGAATGGTGTGGTTGTTTTTGACAGTGTAATGTATTAGAGATTCAGCATTGGTAGAGTTCCAAGCTCCAATGGCAGACCCATCAGACTTTATAGATCGTCCGATAAGAGCATTTAACCCGAAAATTATCTTAGCCCTGAAATAAACCATGGAATCTTAAGCGGTTTAATTGGTAGAGAGATTAAATTTTCAAGGCAAAAAAGAAGGAAGAATTGTTGTTAATTACCCAGATTTCTTGAAGAAGTTGTTTAATTCATCCCATCTATGCATGGGCAAGCAACCCTGAGTGAAACCAAACATCTCTGAGGTGTTGTAAGCAAAAGGGGTACAAGGTTGCTGATTTTCTTCAGTATCATATATCACCTTATCTTGCAAACTGCCACCCAGTCGAAGTTTCAAGGGAGAAAAAGCTGCACCAGATTGGATGCTAATCTTTAGACTCCATAAATAAATAAATAAATAAATAAAGATTGGATAAATCAAATAAGTAGATAATTAAGAGAAAATCCTGTACGTGACTAAGAAAAACCATTAACTATTCTCACCTTTTATGGCATTTAATAGAATATTGTTGCCAAGATCCTGCACATGAGAATGATGAAACAAAATTGAAACATTATTATCAATTTGGCATGTTGTCTTTTTTCAAATAACAGACAAAAACGAAAACGTTAGGGGATTTGTGGCGGGGGATGAAATTAAATAAATACATAAGCATAAAGATACATATAGTATCTCTTTCTATGTGTTTTTATACTTGTTTATGTAAAATAAATATAGAGAAGTCTTAAATTTAATTTCAAATAAAATCATTATTGTATATAAAAGTTACATGTCTATAAAATTATGTTAAAAGATATCAAGAAAACTTTTATTTTGAATACATAAGTTTCCTACTTTGCTTAGACACGTACAAAAAAGAAAAAAAAAAAAAAATTGGTTTTCTATGTTGGAAGAGAATAAATTAAAAGAAAAAAATTTAAAAGGAGGCACAAATATAATATTGGGGATGAATTTATAAATTTTGGGGACAAATTTATAAAAACTATATACTTTTAAAAAAAAATAAAAATTTTGGGGACATTCGTCCCACCCCCAAACAAAAAAAAAAAATTAAAAATTTTGCAGGACATTCGTCCCAACCCCAAAAAAAAAAAAAAAAAAACTTTTTTTAGAAAGACATTCTTCCCACCCCCCAAACAAGTAGGTCCACTCCTGAACACGGTTTTAATTGTATGCTCGAAACAAAAAAGTATATTACAAATTCATAGTCTTCAACTTTTTTATCTTTCTTTTTTTCGGAGCCCAAGATCAACTGAAAATGTAAATATCATTTTTTTAAAGAGACATGCTACTCCTTTATCTCCTATTCATTTTCTATTCATTGCTTTTTCAAATTTACCATTAAATCTGTATGCCGTCCAGCAGATCAAGAAATGGGCGTCTGATTTGAGAGTTTTCCAAATTATATTGACACTAGATAAAAAACAGAAGAAGATGTAAAAGAAACAGAGTAATTATAGAAGACCACAAACCATAAAAGTTTAATGCTTTCAACTCTCTGCAACTATCAAACTTCATCAGCAATTACCTACATTCATATTCGTTATGTGATTCAAAAAACAGAGAAACAAACCAGATTGAGCAGAGAAGCACGACCCCAGCTGCACGTTCCATAGTCGCATTTCTCAGGAGGCCACCAATCAATGGTTGCGCAAACAAAATCATCATCAATCCTCCCAATGGCTGCTTTCCCATCAATGAAAACAGTCCCATCTTCTACAGACTTTGAGCTCACGGAAACGAAGCCAATGCAGAACACGCAAAGCCAAAAGCACATTCCCATAACCCAAATCTGAGAACCCATTTTTCAGATTTATTCAAATATCCAGGATTCGAGTCTTTATATGTTAGTTGAGGGTGCCATGAGTATGTGGGAAACAGAGGTTTACTAGGAGTCTGCCAATGGAGGCCATGAATACGTAGGAAACTGATGTTTAGTAGGAGACTGCCAATGGAGGCCATAATAAATATGTAGAAAACAGAGGTTTAGTAGGAGTCTGCCAATGGAAGCCATGAATATGTGGGAAACTGAGGTTTAGTGGAGGCCACAAGTGCTTTATATATATTTTATTAATAAATGCGTGACATGTACACTAATTATGTGATTCGTGAAGGTTGAGAAATTCATAATTAAAGATGTTTACTCTCTCTCTCTCTCTCTCTCTCTCTTTTCCAGATAAACTGTTGCTTTGGTACTTTGCAGATCAGAATAACGTGATTTGGCTGCAACTTGCTAGTGGGCCATGTTTTGCTGCCTTTGAGGAAAATGGGATTTGCCTCTTTTGTTCAAAAACGGCAACCATTTTTTATTTTGAACCTTTTTTTTTTTTTTTCTATTAATTTAGTAGTTTACAGTTTGAAAAAATACGATTTAAAAATAAAGATTTTTAAAAATATAGTTAATTATTTAATAAAATTATGATTCAGCCTTTAAAATCACAATTTAACTTTTACAATAGTGCATTTTTAAAAACGTATTCCCTTACTGCAATTTAAAAATACAATATTTTTTTCTACATTTTTGAACTTTAATTTTTTAAAAGTGCACTTTCAAACAATATAATTTTTGCGATTTGATTTAAAATTTCACTCTCAAATACACCCTTAATAAACTACCATACAATTAGAATAACGTGGCAGTAAAAATCAATCCAAAATTTTATTTTATATCTACAAATCCTAATATGAAGACTGATTTTCACACATCATGGCTATTAAGTTCTATAGTAATGTATAACAATATACTAAATAGTATTAATCTTATTATAGATCGATCACTTAGTTCAAATCTGTCGGATCATTAAAAAGTATTCGAAAAGTAGGTTTTGGTAGACTTAACTTGAAAGCTCAGGGTTGAGCAGAGCTTCATTCGAGAGCTAAGAATCTGTTTGCTGTAACCTTCTTTTACAGCAAAGAAAAATGTTGTCTCAGTTCTTAAAAAATAAA
Source organism: Betula pendula (assembly GCA_900184695.1). Classification (NCBI taxonomy): domain Eukaryota; kingdom Viridiplantae; phylum Streptophyta; class Magnoliopsida; order Fagales; family Betulaceae; genus Betula; species Betula pendula. The sequence goes on from FXXK01000302.1 coordinate 81,185, forward strand.
AAATAAAAAATAAAAAGAAAAGAACTTTGTAGTGTCTACAAGGAAACTTGAGGCTTTCTTCTTGCGGAAACATGGAGAAACGACACCGGATATGATGGACGGGAATTTGTCAGGCCAATTTCTTTCAGTATATAACAAAATGGGACAGGGATTAAAAATATGTGGAAATTAAGGATATGTTTGTTTATTCAAAGGATAAATATTTATATAATAACAGCCATATGAGTCTTTCTGGTGGAAGCCACATGGCCTACCAGAGGTTTGTTGAACTTTAGTCACTACACCATCAAAATCCACGTGGCACAGCCCAATTACAATTTGCCATGAGTCCAAAATGCAACCATGCATATACTACGTTATTTTGAGATTTTAAGCATAATTATCTCTATGATTTTCGAACGGATAAGATGAATTCCACCCAAGGACAACCACCAAAACCTTATCCATTCAATGTTAGTTAAGAACTTTTGTTTTAGAGTAATGCTTAAAACTAATTTTTATTTTATAATTATTTTATTGATGTGGTCATTTTAATCAATCAGTTCTTGTTAAAAAAAGAAAAATTAATAATTGGTCGTGATTGTCACGTCAACGTTTGTAGGATATTTGCGAAATAAAAATGTGATTTTTAACATTAAAAATAATATACATCCATCACTTATCCATTCTTCACTCATCTCTATATATTGAGTTTTCAAATTCACCATTAAATTAGTAGCACTCACATATAGGTCTTACTAAACCAATGGTAAATTTAAAAATTGAATGGGTGGGGATGAACAAATAACGAAACAATAATTTCTCTACAGTTTTTACCACAAAATCTTTTATATATCTTTTACCACAAAATTCCTTACAAACTAACTTTAACCGTTCATAATTCCCCCCACCCTAAAAAAAAAAAAAAAAGAAGCATTTTCCATGTCTTATTCTCAAGGATAGCCTTTTGTTTTTCTCCAAGTAATAAAATGCATTCTCTGTAGCCCTTTTCTCTATTCAATTAGGAAAAAAAAAAAAGTAATAAAATGCATAATATATATTTATCTATCTATATAATATATATAAAATTTAAAATTTTTTTTAAAAAAATGAAGCAAAGGGTTAAGTTGGTGACTAATAGTGTCAACTGTCTGGAAAGTCCATGCATGCGTACGTACAGCATTAATTATGGACGGCCAGACGATTTGTACGTAGAATTATGTACGTTATCCAATTTTGAAATGAAAATCTTAGCAAAAGATATTTGACGAGAGATTTAAGTTTTACGATGAGTAGAAATGCCTTCTGGTAGTTGCACTTTTTTGTTGGTGCATCGATCTGCCCGTTATTTCTGCATCAAATTATTATGATTTAATTGTCAAGAAAGCAAAACCCTATCAGTTAGAAGAGAAATATTGTAGGTAGCATTAGTAGTATATATACAACGGTGGTTGGCCAATGGGCATCGTTTAGGAGACTTTTATCTCACATGCAGATCGAGGACGGCAACAGTCAGATGGGAACTCATCGTTTAATAAAAACGAGTCCATTATTAAATGTCTCATTCATGAAACATCTCTATCATGGGCGTCCACTTCAAAAGGCCACCTAGAATCATTGGGTACGACATAATGGGGGCTTCTAACGAAATTATTTGGGTTTTGGGTTGGGAAGGCAGTTAAGGTAACTGTCTAAGGCCCCATTCTAATGGCCTAAATCAAGTTTCGTTCATGTTGAGGGAGTTCAGGTTCTAGTTCAATATTATGAAGAAAGAGAATGAATCATTAGCTAAAAATTAAGTTTGGGATCTCGTTGACTTATCAAAGAAAGTTGTAGTCATAGGCTGCAAACAGGTTTACAAAACAAAAAAGATGGTTTTAGTAATGTTAAACGATATAAAACTAGACTTGTAGCCAAAGATTTTACTCAAAAGAAATGCATTGATTATCATGAAATCATCTATCCAGTGTCTAAGAATGGTTCATTTAGGATAATCATGGCATTAATTAGTAGCTTATTTTGATCTAGAGCTACATCAAATAAATGTAAAAATAATTTTTCTAAATGAGGATCTTGAAGATGAGGCTTACGTGACACATGCTAAAGGGTTAAAAAAGCTTGCAAATAAAAAAAAAAAAAAATCTATTTATGGGTTAAAACAGGCCTCTCATCAATGGTATATAAAAAATTTTATAACTTTATTATCTCGGACGGCTTTATTGAGAGCCTTGTTGATCAATGCATGTATATACCTTAAGATTAGTGAGAATAAAGTTATATTTTTTTGTCCTATATGTAGATGATATTTTGCTTGCAAGTAAGGATTTAGATTTGTTATATGAAATTAAATAGTTCATCTCTCAAAAATTTGAAATGAAGGATTTGGCTGAATGCGTCTCTTAATTATGTCATTGGCGTAGAAATTCATAGAGATAGAAAACAAAGAGTATTAAAACGGTCTCAAATGTCCTACATTGAAAATGTTTTAGAGATTCAAAATAGAGGATTGTACATCTTGTATAACACCTATAATCAAAAGGGATAAATTCAGTAAAATTGTTGTCCCTAAAATGTATTGGAACAAGAGCAGATGAAAAGTATTCCATTAAGCCATTAAAAAGTCATGTGGAGTATATGAGATTCATTGATTTATTTTATATTTTATTTTTTTCTATTAATCTATAGACATCAAGTTTTGTTACAAAGTTTTATACACATGTATTAATTTTATCAGTTGGGATATAAATAAAGTTGAACTCAAATGGCTTATTGGAAGTTCATTCCTAAAGTGTAGTTGATCTTAAAATACTCCTTTAGGAAATATTATACATTGTAATACATGAAAGCTAAGGATGAGTCATTACATAATGGTTTTACCACCATGATTCATGTGTAGTATTCTTAATACCAGTGAGAGTATTCCATGAATAAATTGGAATAAATAAAGTTATAACCAATATTATGCATTTTAATTATCTTTATATATATACTATGCATTTTATTAGCTAGTTTTTCTCTTTTGGTAAAAAGGTATTAAAAAGAAAAAGAAAAAAGAAAAAAGGAAAAAGGTGAAAGAGATATAGGGTCAATTGACTCAATTGTATTCCTGCATTTTGTTTTTATGCATGTATGTCAACGTTTGGTGGGCGGTGAAGTGGGTGAGAGGCAAAGGAATCATTTTCAAACCACAAAGTTTAGGTTTGAACAACTAAATTTTACCAAATAAAACATATTTCTCAACTAACATTGAATGGTTGTCTTTCGGGGCAAGTCATCTTCTTATCCCTTCGAAAATCATCGACATAATTAATTATTCTTAAATTCTCAAAATATATATTAACGTAGTAGATGGTTGTAGTGGACCATCGTACTACCTCATTTTGGACTCGTGGCAAATTCTGATTGGGCTGTGCCACATGGATTTTGATGGGGGTAGTGACTCAACAAACTTCTCGTAGGCCATGTCGCTTCTGATGGCATGCTTACCAAAACTACTCATTCCCATATATCTTTATCCTTAAATAGACAATACAATATTTCTATTCACAAAAAAAAAATAATAATAATAATAAAAAATAAAAAGACAATATATCCTTTCCACATATTTTAAATCCCTGTCTGTCCTTGACCGATCTCTTTTGTTGTATACCGAGAGAAATTGACCTGGCCAATTCCCTTTTACCATACCCGATGTCGTTTCTCCATGTTTCCTTAACGAGAGGTCATAATTATTATTTCTAATAATAATTCCGAATCCCCGAATCAAACATTGGGATATATATATATTTTCAAGCAAATTAGACAACATATTTTTGAGAGAATTCATAAGAGACATATGTTTTAAATTTTTTTTTTTTTTTAAGTTATTCGACCACCTACTCGAACAATAGGTCTGATGTGAACTATTTCACATATGTTGTCCAAATTACTAGAATTCTTTATCTCGGATGATCCTCAGCAGCGGAGAGAATCTTTCCGTTATCTTTTTTATTGGTTTTTTAACTCATTTCTAAGAAGAAAGATTCAAGTTTCCTTGTACCACCAACTGTTGATGTAGGTTTTTGGTTAGTGAGCACCGATTTGAGAATATCTACAAAAATAAAGAGATATGAGCATAAGAGCTTATTGGTGTGAATCGGTCAGGGATGGTTTTAATGATTAAGTCAGTAAAACATTCTTGAAGAGGACCACTCTTGTGGACATAAAACATATGTTTTTTCTAAGAGAGAAAAGACCTCTATACCTCATTGGAGTTTCCCTTATATAGCATTTTGAGCTTGACTAGTTGAATTGTATTTGACCTAAGAATCACAATCGTGATTGACTCCAATATATTGTGGGATTACCGTTGGTGGGCTCAATACCCAGCACTAACATTTGTTAATGTCCTAAAAAATGTTATCTAAAGTGCCCTACATTCGTTGCTTTTTAAGAACTAAGACTAGAAGGTGTTAATGTGTTTTGGAATGTATTTTTTTATTTTTAAATTGAAAAAAAAAATCGGATGGAATATAAAGGTAAAAATTGTTTCTTTAATTCTAAGTATATTTTATGTTTAGGTTTTTAAGTAACAGAGCATTAAAGAAGCTTATGGTAAATTCTTAATTCTGAAAGACTGGAATGAACCTCAACCTTGAAAATGACAATTTTGTCCATCTCATTTACACAAGAGGATCCTCTTCTCGGTCCGACTCCCTAGCAAATCGACTCTCTCACATGGCAACATCTAGATATATAGATGGATGAAGGTGCCCTTTTCCGCTTTCTCGAATCTCAGACCAAACAAAAGAATAGGGCTGTCAATTTTTGATATGATTAGCGAATTCGACACAAAATTAAAATATTAGGGTTGAGAATTTAACTCGTTTAGTTGAGTGAGTAAAATTAAGGTTGACTTATATAGTCTTATACGCATGCTTTGACAACCTAAACCCGACCCACGATATAATGACAAATAATTTTTGACATGATCCGCAAATCTGATACGTGAAGAAATTTGTAAACCTAACTCATCCCATAAAATCGGCTTAATAGGAGAGGATTGTCCACTCTTATAAACATGCCCAAAGTCTTGTCCACAGGTAATGTGAGACTATTTTTCAATACTCTCCTTCATGTACAGACTAGTATTTTTTCTGGTCCTGGTCATGGGATAAGTAGTGCGGGCCCATTCGTCCTTGTGGTGAGCTTTGATACTATAAACTGGTTTTATGGAATGAGTTAGACTCACGAATTTTTTCATGGTATTAGAGCCTACCATAAGGACGAATATGCACGCACTACTTATCCCATGACAAGGACTAGAAAAAATACTAGCCTACACATGAGGGAGGGTATTGAAGAATAGTCTCACATTACCTATGGACAAGACCTTGAGCATGTTTATAAGAGTAGACAATTCTTTTCTATTAAATCGATTTTATGGGATGAATTAAGTGCACGAATTTTTTCAACACAAACTCAATTCAGAATTAAAGAGTTAAAAATAAGAGGTTTGATTCATTTAATTAAATCAATCAAATTAAAATTAACCTATATAATCTTATTCATTCCTTAACACGATCCAAATTCAACGCATAAACACAAATTACTATCACTGCATAGGGTACTTTGATTGTCAGCTAGGCAATCTTATTTCCACAAAGAAAGCAAAACATGGCCCACTTGCAAGTTGCAACAAAGATCAAAAGTTATTCTGATTGCAAAAAGTTCCACAGCAATAAATATCCGGGAAAGAGAGAGAGAGAGAGAGAGAGAGAGAGAGAGAGCTAGAAGCCCGTAGAGTAAAAAATCACATAATTACTTTCATGTCACGCGTATAGCAATATCATTTCAATGCCCATTTGTATATTTCTTGCAAAAAAAAATCTCAATTATTTTCTCCTTTTGTTACACACTCGTGACCTGACCTCCATTGGCAGACTCCCAAGGAAACCTCAGTTTCCTGCATCTTCATGGGACCCTTAACCTTTTATACTTTACTTATAAAGACTCGGATCTTGGATATTTGAATAAATCTGAAAAATGGGTTCTCAGATTTGGGTTATGGGCATGTGCGTTTGGCTGTGTGTGTTCAGCTATGGCTTCATTTCCGTGAGCTCACGGACTGTAGAAGATGGGACTGTTTTCGTTGATGGGAAAGCAGCCATTGGGAGGATTGATGATGATTTTGTTTGCGCAACCATAGATTGGTGGCCTCCTGAGAAATGCGACTATGGAACGTGCAGCTGGGGTCGTGCTTCTCTGCTCAATCTGGTTTGTTTCTCTGTTTCTGAATCACAAAACGAATATGTATATAGTTGATAGTTGCAAAGAGTTGAAAGCATTAAACTGTTATGCTTTGTGGTCTTCTATAATTAATCTGTTTCTTTTACATCTTCTTTTGTTGCTCTTCATGTTGCTATTGTTGTTGTTGCTGTTGCTGGGTTCTTATGTCTTTCTCTGGTTGATATGGGGAAAAAGTGATTACAACTATATTTCGTGGGCAGTACTTGATGATGAGATTGATTCATTTTTCATTTATATATATATATATATATATATATATATATATATATAATATTTATATATATATATTTGTGTCTGTTTTAAAGTGGAGTTCTATTTTGGTTTCTCTTGAATTCGTATTACACTTTCAGTTTTTGATTTATTTATTTTCTATCTAGCTTCAGTATAATTTGGAAAACTTTTTATTCAGACGCCATTTCTTCTACTGGACGGCTATATAGTTACATATTTAAAAACGAGAATTGCTATTTTTCTATCTCTCGTCATATACTTTTTTGTTTCGAGCATACAATTAAAACCGTGTTATTTTAAATTTTGATTTTGTCTGTGTTATTTTAAATTTGAAAAAAGGACAATATGCCAAATTGGTGATAATGTTTCAATTTTGTTTCATCATTCTCATGTGCAGGATCTTGGCAACATTATTCTATTAAATGCCATAAAAGGTGAGACTTGCTTCTTAATTAACGTTTAATGGTTTTTCTTGGTCACAGGATCATTTTCTCTTAATTATTTACTTATTTGCTTTATCCAATCTTTATTTTTTTTATGGAGTCTAAAGATTAGCACCCAATCTGGTGCAGCTTTTTCTCCCTTGAAGCTTCGATTGGGTGGCAGTTTGCAAGATAAGGTGATATATGATACTGAAGAAAACCAGCAACATTGTATTCCTTTTGCTAACAAGACCTCAGAGATGTTTGGTTTCACTCAGGGTTGCTTGCCCATGCATAGATGGGATGAATTAAACAACTTCTTCAAGAAATCTGGGTAATTAACAACAATTCTTCCTTCTTGTTTGCCTTGAAAATTTAATCTCTCTACCAGTTAAACCGCCTAAGATTCCATGGTTTATTTCAGGGCTAAGATTATTTTCGGGTTAAATGCTCTCTATGGTAAATCTATACAGTCTGATGGGTCTGCCATTGGAGCTTGGAACTACAATAATGCTGAATCTCTAATACGTTATACTGTCAAAAACAACCACACCATTCATGGTTGGGAGTTGGGTAAGATCAATATTTTTCATCCATACAACTTGATAATGTATCAGTAAAAATTAGCAAAACTAATTAATGTATCTCTATGTTGGTCAGGAAATGAATTGAGTGGGGGTGGAGTGGGAACAAGAGTTGCAGCAGATCAGTATGCCTTGGACACTATCTCTTTGCAAAGCATAGTCCAAAATATTTACATGGGGATAGAGCCGAAGCCCCTGATCATAGCACCTGGAGGATTTTTCGATGCAAACTGGTTCAAAGAATTTGTAGATAAGGCAGCCACATCTGTGGATGTCGTCACCCACCACATATATAATCTTGGGGCAGGTAAAGCAGACTGATTTTTCATACTTGTTTCAGTTTCTAGCCCCATCAACTAGATTTATTTGGATAGAATTATTAACTTAATTAAATTACAGGAGTTGATAAGCACCTTGTTGAAAGGATCCTTGATCCATCCTATCTTGATGGTGAGGCTAATACATTTAGGGGACTCCATAACATCCTCAGGACTTCTGCAACTTCAGCAACTGCATGGGTTGGTGAGGCAGGAGGGGCTTACAATAGCGGCCACAATCTTGTCACCAATGCATTTGTGTTCAGTTTCTGGTACTTAGATCAGCTTGGAATGGCGTCGTCTTACGACACAAAGACATACTGCCGACAGTCGTTTATCGGCGGAAATTACGGTTTACTTAACACCACAACCTTTGAACCAAATCCAGACTACTACAGGTTATTTTGAGAAATTCGTTTGATTCTTTCTTAAGCACTAGAAGAATTTTTACTTGATACTTTGCTTTCTTCACTGTACAGTGCTCTTCTTTGGCACCGACTAATGGGAAGAAAAGTTTTGCCAACAAGCTTTTCTGGGACAAAGAAAATACGTGCTTATGCTCATTGTGCAAAATATTCTGTAAGCAGTTTCATCCATATTCAATTATGAAGGCAGCTACAAATACTCTGTTTATGATCTGATAAGATTTTACATCTTGCAGAAAGGAATCACAATATTATTAATCAACCTAGACAACAGCACCACTTTCCAGGCCAAAGTCGCCATCAATAGTACTGGGAGTTTGAGACACAAGCCCAGGGCTAATAAAAAGAGTATTTTTCAGCTGCTTCAAGATTATAATGGCGAAAGTGCAAGAGAGGAATACCATCTGACAGCAAAAGATGGGAATTTACACAGCCAAACTGTGCTGCTAAATGGAAACATTTTAACTGTAAATTCATCTGGGGACATACCTCCTTTGGAGCCTTTATATGCAAATTCATCAAACCCAATAAAGGTAGATCCTTTCTCTATTGTATTTGCTCACATCCCAAATCTTGTTCTCCCTGCTTGCGTGTAGGAGGGCACTAGATGGAACTAAAATATGGTTCCATCTAGTAATCAAATAAGTGAGAAGATTACGAAGGAAATGATTTTATCCCCCCCCCCCCCCCCCCCCCCTTTTTTTTTTAAAGTTAAATATAGTGTTTTTTTCTTCTTCTTCTTATGCTGTTTTTAATCAATATGAAATTCTCTCTTCTTTTTTTTTTTCTCCTCTCTATAAATGAGAAAGGAGAAAGGAAGCTATGATAATGATAATATTAGAGCTGTACAAGTGCCACGGTTGGTGATATATATTTGTAACCGCAACAGCTTTAGGCAATTATTATATTTTGATAATCGCAACCAGTTCGCTTTAGGCAGTTAGTAGTTATTTTATAATGTCGGTTAACGGTTAGTAGTTATTCGAAGCACAAACTGCACGATTATAACCGCTTTTATATATGGGGTATTTGGCCCTATATTAGTGTTTTGAGCCTCTTTTTAGGGTTTATTTTATATTATTTTAGATTGTTTTTAATATTTTTGGCATCTTTTTAAGGCAAAAAGAAAAACCCATTCTATGAGACTCAGAAAAAAAAAATTGAAATCAATTGCTCTCTCTAACTCCCACATCTGCAACCGAACGTAAATAAATAAATAAATAAATATATATATATATATATAGGATAACAAAAATGACGTGGTTTACGTTGGGTTGCATTCATAATATTATTATTATACAGCTCTGGATGTTACTAAGCAGTAATCACATCAAATTATTATATATATATATATATATATATATTATATATAAAGAGGTAGACGGTTAAATTTTTATAACACACCTATAAAAGCCGTTATGTGGTTATACGGTTAGCAGTTATGAGGCAGTTATAATCGTCTCATTTGTACAGCCCTAAATGGTATAATACACAACACATTGTACCGCAAATTGGTGGTTTCCAATTTTGCCCTCTAACACGTGTCACATTTTCTGACTTAAAGACTTATGACAACCTTCATCCCTATTAAAAAGAAATCCCTCTTGCCTCTTATGAGGGTTTTCTCAACCGAGAATACTTAGCTATTAGATTGTCATGCACGTACTGCATGACAGAGTTGTTGCTCATGTAAACTTCCCTTGTAAAGTAGAACTTCATTCCTTAAGTTGTATGTTAAGGAATCTAGTATTTCCTTTTCAATTTTGAGAAGGATTTCTTGGATTTCTTCATCATCTCCATAATTGGCCTTAAGTTCCTTTGTACACTGAGCTACTGGAGAAGTGACATCAAACACTTTAGCTTTTTCCTGATCACCTTTATTTAATTCCTCCTTCTTAGACCAGGCATCAACCACCTTGTTTTCTTTCCAGCTTTGTAATCCCTTATTTTGGAGTCATGACAAATTTTGATTAGGCTTAGCCACATGAATTTTGATGGGGGTAGTGACTCAACAAACTTCTGGTAGGCCATGTCGCTTCCGATGGCATGCTTACCAAAACTATTAGAGTATATTGGGATTATTCTAAAGTTAGAGATTTGATGAGGATGATGAAGATTAGATAGATTACCTTGAAGTTAGGGATTTAATAAGATTCAATCACCTTAAATTAAGGGATTTGATTGTGATTATATTTGATTTAAATTATATGTAAGCTCTATAAATAGAGTCTTTTGTATTATGAAGTCATTCAAGTGAATAAGTGTATAATGTAGCCATTTGGGCTTTATTGGTGGACGTAGATCATAGACCGAACCCCATAAATCTCTTGTCTTATTTTTGGTAAAAAAATAAAATAAAAATGAATTGTTCAAAAATTATGTGTGGAATAAAAATTAAGAGTAATGCTTAATACCTGGCCAATTCCCGCTTATCATACCCGATGTCATTTCTCCATGTTTCCTTAACGAGAAGTCATAACTATTATTTCTCCTATCACATATAGTGCAATCCCAAATCCCCAAATCAATCATAGGGATCTTTAATTTGTGTGTTTTTTTTTTTTTCAAGCAATTTAGACGGTACATTATGAGAGAGTTCATAAAAGACATTTGTTCAAACAAAATTTGAGTTGTGGGATCACTTACTTTGACAAGAGGTTCCATGTGAGTTATCCCACATGTGTTGTCCAAATTACTCTTATCCCGAATAATCATAAGCAAGAGAGAGAATCTTTCACTTATCTTTTTTATGGGTATTTTTAACTCGTTTTCAAAAAGAAAGATCCAGGTTTCCTTGGAAGACTAATTGTTGAAACAGTTCTCTAGTTAGTGAGCATCGATTTGCGAATACTTGCAAAACAAAGAAATATGAGCATAAGAGCTTGTCGGCATGAGCCGACAAATAATAGCTCCGATGCTTAAATCAGTAATATATTTTTTAAGAGGACTAATCTTGTAGACATAAAACATATGTTTTTCCTAGGAGAGAGAAGACCTATATACCTGATTGGAGTCCTCCTTATAAAGCCTTTGAGCTTGATTAGTTGAATTGTATTTGACTAAGGAATCATAGCCGTAATTGACTCCCATATATTGTGGGATTACTGATGAATTTTATATACGAGATCTCATAGATTAGTACAAATTGATTATGATTCGAACTGCTAACGAGGCTTATTCTTTGTACTTGACAAACTCATCCACAATGCGTCTAGGGCTTCACGGTGGGCCTAATTTTGTCTGGCCTTACTGTTGGCGGGCTCAATACCCAACACTAACATTTGTTAATGTCCTAACAAAAGTTATCAAACGTGTCCTACCTTCATTGCTTTTTAAGAAGGGAAAACCTTCAAACCGGACGTGCCTGTAAAACAGGCTTTTACAGCCACCAATAATTGTTTGACAACTCAGCAAAATGCACTAAATAAAATGAATTTGAGCACACCAGATCACCCCTCTAGCCACCCACAGACCCACCGACCCACCTCTCCAGCCACCGTCCAACACCACGTGATCAGCAGCCGGAATTGTCAACACCGTCGTTGGTGCGCGACCAAATCACCAACGGCCAGCCAGATCGACCGGAATCGTCACCAGCCAGACCAGGCCGATGATGCGCCGCCAGCGGCCTCACCAGGCCGCACGGCCAAACCAGCCAGATCTGGCCGTTGGTGCACGGCCAGATCTGGCCGCTGATGCGCGGCCAGCGGCCTCACTAGGCCACGCGGCCATATCTGGCCGGTTTGGCCGCTGGTGCATAGCCAGCCGCCTCACCGGGCCGCGCGGCTTGATCTGGCCGGTCTGGCCTCATGGCCAGATCAGGCCGCTGGCTGTGTGGCCTGGTGAGGCTGCTGGCCACGCGACCAGAAGACGGTGGTGGCGATTCCGGCGGCGTCGGTGGTGGCGATTCCGGCGGCGTTCGGTGGTGGCTGCGTGGGTCTGTGGTTGCTGGAGGAGTGATCTGGTGTTTTAATGTTTAATGTAGTTTCAGTGTAGTTAATATTTTTAGCATATGTGTCAAATTTTGGTTGGAGGCTGTAAAAATGGTGTTTTAAGGACCATCCGGATGAAAAGGGGCTCTCTTTTAAGAACTAAAAGACAAATGTGTTTTGGAATGTACTTTTTATTTTTTAGATTGAATATATATATATATATATTCGGGTGGACATGAAGGTGTGACTGTGTTTTGAAATGTACTTTCTATTTTTAGATTGAAAATATATATATATATATATTTTTGGATGGAATATAAAGGTAAAATTTTTTTTTTTTTTAATTTTAGGTATATTTATATTTAGGTTGTTTGTTAAAAGTTTTATTTTGATAAAAGATATTAAAGAACAAAAATTTTTAATACACAGAGCCCAACATTTCCTTTGATTTTTTTTTTTAGTAACAAACCAGTAAAGAAGCTTTTGGTAGATTCTTTAGGCTTTGTTTGGTAAAAAGTTTTGATGTTTTTAAGTTTTGAATAGGAATAAAAACTAAGAAGTAGTTGATATAATATAAAGTATAAAGAATGTTGTAAATTTTTTGTATAGAAAAATAAAAAAAAAATTTAGTGAATTTTTTATTTGAATAGTAATAAAAAGTGATAGATGAGACATAAAAAATGAAAAAAAAAATTATTAAAAAATGATTGATGAAATATAAAAAGTTAAAATGTTTTGATGTTGTACTTTTTAGAGAGATTTTAAAACCCTTTGCCAAGCAAACCCTTAACTCTAGAAGACCGGAATAAAGCTCCATTCTTAAAATGACAATTTTGTCCCTCTCATTTACCATGACCCTAACAAACCGACTCTCTCACATGGCAACATCTAGACATATAGATGGATGATGGTGCCCTTTCCGGCTTTCTCGAATATCAAACGAAACAAAAGAGTACCTTTGATTGTCAGCTAGGCAATTTTATTTTCCTCAAACAATGTAGTCTATACTATGTAGGTTAGTCTTCATAATTATAGGCACATTTTCAACATTTCATTTAATGCTCAAAGTCGTAAAAATTAGTCAAAAACGGCGTGTAGTCATTAGTTAATAATTTGTATATATATATATATACCATAAATTAATGTGCTATTGAGAGAAATTATTTTTATATATAAAGGTGCTACTAAGAGACATCAATATAAATGGTCCAAATAACAAATTTTTAAAGAAAAATTGCATCAATGCCATTTTCTTAATGACAAGTTGCTTTTTGTTATAATTTTTTTTCCTTCTTATTATGATAAGAACAACATTGACATTTTATATAAGATTTTCTTTGTACTTTGAAATTTGCCAAGTGTCAATTAGTTTCAGTAGATTTTTAACATTTTCAGGTACGTTATTTTAGACACTTTGTATTTTTTTTTTTTTGTACTTTGTATCAATTATGACATATTTATGAAATCTGATAGATATATTTTTTATCGTACACATATTGTGTTATAATTTCTATTTTGAATTTTGTTTATCTTAATTTTATATATTATAATAAAAATATAATATATAAAGAGAACAAAAAAAAAATACCATATCATTAAATTTGTTTTATTTTAATCCCACCCTTGTTAGGATAAATTTATAGCTCCACCACTGTAGGGAGTAAATAATTACTTTACATGTCACGTGTATATGAATTATGATATATCAATATCAATTTTTTTTTTTTTAAAAAAGTATATCAATTCAATATCATTTCAATGCGCATTTATATATTTCTTGCAAAAAAAAAAAAAAAATCTCAATTATTTTCTTCTTTTTTTTTTTTTTTGATTGCATTTTCTTCTTTTGTTGTTACACACTCGTGACCTGACCTCCATTGGCAGACTCCCAAGTAAACCTCATGTTTTCCTTCATATTCACGGCACCCTCAACTGTTTATACTTTATAAAGACTCGGATCTTGGATATTTGAATAAATCTGAAAAATGGGTTCTCATATTTGGGTTATGGGCATGTGCTTTTGGATGTGTGTGTTCAGCTATGGCTTCATTTCCGTGAGCTCAAGGACTGTGGAAGATGGGACTGTTTTCGTTGATGGGAAAGCAGCCATTGGGAGGATTGATGATGATTTTGTTTGTGCAACCATTGATTGGTGGCCTCCTGAGAAATGTGACTATGGAATGTGCAGCTGGGGTCGTGCTTCTCTGCTCAATCTGGTTTGTTTCTCTGTTTCTTGAATCACATAAATTCTGTATGTGCAAAGAGCTGAAAGCATTAAACTTTTTGATGAAGCGGTGGAAGGTGCAGAGGATTTTTTTTTTTTGGATGAATTAGAATCAATTTATATCAACAACTATGCCTCTTTACACTTCTGCAAAACTAGCAGAAAAAAACCAGATTTTGAAAGTGCAGAGGAATTTTGGGAAGGAAGGGAGGAGGATTTGAGTTGAATTATGCTCAAGACTTCTTTCCATCCCTGAAGAGCCTCTGCTTGTTCTGTTCTTCGAGTCACCGAGGAAGAAGCAACCATAGCTAAAAGATATATTCAAAACATAATTATAACTATATTTCGTGGGCAGTACTTGATGCTGAGATTGATTCAATTTTCATTTTTTAATTATACATCTAAAATACATTCCTTTGTTTTTTTTCCTGCATCTGTTTTAATGCGGAGTCCTAATTTTGTAAATTGGGTTCTATTGAATTCGTATTATGCTTTCAGTTTTTGAATTTTTTTTTTTTTTTTTGTAAGTAAAATTGTTTTTTGTTTAGTATATCAACATAATTTGGAAATCCAAACGCCCAATATTTCTTCTACTGGACGGATATGTATTTACACATGTAAATATGATATTTGTATTTGCAGTTGCAGTTGAAGAACATGACCTCAGAAAAAAACAACAAACAAAAAAATAAACAAAAACAAAAAAAGTTAAAGACATTTAACTTTTTTTTTTTTTTAGTGTGAATCTTCTATAATTTATTGATAATAAATCATGAACAAAAAACTTTTACAATCAATAGCTTTAGCTATTATCAATAGCATAAAGCTAAGATAATATAGCACAAACGTTATGAACTTACACAGTCATAAAAAAACTAGATATGACATCATCTTCCGCTCACCCATGTATAACACTGGTTGAATAACAGATTTGCTTTGAACAAACTTTCTAAGACATAGGTAGTCCAATTTCGCACCAAATTTATTTATCCGGTCATGAGAGATAGTCTCCCACACCGACTTACTCTTCCTTGACCTAAATGCTAGGAGACTAAAAAACCGTCATTACCCAAAAAACAGGACAAAAACAACAAAAATAGTGAAAATATAAATCAACAAAAAAAAAAACTCTCAAAACACAGTGGCGCCAGCGGTCAGGGAGGCAGCGGAAGGCAGCAAGAAGTCATAACCTCAACACGTGAAATCTACGCACAAGTGAGTGAAAAACAACTCACTGACGTGTTGAACCACACGCGGCAGCAGGGATGTCGCATGAAGGTGCGGAGGCCAGTGATGGGAAGATAGAAAGCCCAGGAAGACAGTGGAGGTGGACAGCATGACTGATACAGTGGAGATGGCGGGATGCTATAGGGAAGGAAAAAATGAGCAAGAAAAAAAGAAGACGAGGGGGAAGAGAAAGGAGGGAAGAGATCCCTCCTCCTCCGGCCGTCACAGGTTTTGGGTTTGTTCTATTTCTTGATAGAAAGCTTTTTTTTGAAACCTAGGTTAAGTATAGTGGTTTTCATTTCAAGTATCCACAAGACTATGAACTATTAAAACCGTGTTATTTTAATTATTATTATTTTTTTGGTTTACAGTGTTATTTTAAAATTGCAAAAAAAAAAAAAAAAAAAAAAAGGCAATATGCCAAATTGATGATAATTTTCAATTTTGTTTCATCATTCTCATGTGCAGGATTTTAGCAACAATATTCTATTAAATGCCATAAAAGGTGAGAATAGCTTCTTAACATTTAAGTCCTATTTGGTTTGTGAAATAAGTCTATGAAATGGAATGCCTACTTCAAAGAATGGTTTTTTTTTTTTTATTTGGTAAGGATCTATTCTTATAAATAATTATTCCTATGGGAATAATTATTCCCTTACGAAGAAGAATACTTATTTCTCTAAAAAATAAGAAGAATAGCTATTTCTGAAGGAATAGACAATGTTTTCCCAAAAAGACCTTTTTCTTTTTTCTTTGAAAAAAAAATGAAAGAGACCCACAATAGATGCCGGGGGTGTGGGACCATTCCTGATTCGCTTCGGGTGTGGCAGCACCCACCCCGAAGCCCCTTGGGGGTGGTGGCGGCTACCTCCGGAGACCCTCGGGGCAGGGGCGGATATAAAGGGGGGACGGCGCAGGGGCGCGCGCCCCCCTTAAAAAAAAAAAAAAATTAGGTGCCTGACCGTTGACGGCCCCCCTTTCCCCTTAGTTTTTTTTAAAAAATTTTTTTTACCTGACTCCTCAGTGACGCCCCCCTCTTTCCCCTTAGGTTTTTTTTTTTTTTTAAAAAAAAAAAAATTATGCCTGACTCCTCGGTGACCCCCCCTTCCCCATAGTTTAAAAAAAAAAAATTTACTACTTTACACGCGGCACCGCCTGACGCCCCCACCCTTCCCTTTTTCTTTTTTTTTTTAAACGCAGCTCACCAAGTCCGTTTCTTCTCAGACTTCTCTTTTCTTTTCATCTTTTTTTTCTCTTTTCCTTTCCTTCTCAGTTCTTGGCAGACTCGGCGACGGCTTCATCTTTTTTTTTTTTTCTTTTCTTTCTTCTCAGTTCTCGGCAGCTCGGCTTCATTTTTTCTTCTTTCCTTTCCTTCTCGGCGCAGACTCGGCTTCTCTGCTTCTTAGTCGACGTCATCCAGTGGCATTTCACGGCATTTCTAGGTAAAACTCATTTCTTCCTTAATTCTTTAAATTATGAGTGTTTGTTGATTTGGGGCTATAAAACCGTATGATTATGGTTTGGTTTGCTGATTTTCTGAGAAATTATGGGCCGAATAAATAAGATCTGGGTATAAGGCGTTTTGATTAATTTGGGGTTTTTGATGCATGGCCAAATGGGTTGTTTTGGTTGGACAAAATTGATGGTGAGATGAGTTTTATTTGATGACTTTTGTTATTTCTATCAAATTGATGATTGTTTTGTTGATTTTGGATTAATGACTGAATTTGTGTATTTGGAGCTTAGTTAACCATAATCATCCATTTCAGCTGAAAATTTAATATCTTCAGCGCCACACTTATCATTTCTGGATCGACGACATCTTCCTCGACCAGTACCAAGGTGTTGTCAAGAAAAAAGACCTTAGTTTTTCAGAGTTTAACGTGTCATTACTGTCATATATATATGTCTCTACAACTACATCCTATAAACATAGTTATAGACAATCTTGTTGAATCGTGTAATCTGCGAGTACAATTTTGGGTTTCTTTTGTTCTTTCTTGATGGGTTTTGATTTTTATGATAACAAGAATTGCTATGTTTTTTTAGCAGGGTACCAGGGAAGGAGGAAATTAACAACAATGGTAATCCCAACTTCACAACCAACATTCCTTTGGGTGATCAGGTGATGGCAGCAACCTCACCTTGCTTATTTGATCTATCATGATTTTGACACATAGGCTCGTCTGAGACAGCAAGGTGAGTGCCCTCCATCTGTGAAATATCCTCTGCCATGTGATGCTCATAACTTAGAGAACTGAAATTGATTATGCTGGATTATGCTTTGATGTTTGACAATTGGGAGTTTACTAATTTTAGAAGTTGATTTTTAAAGTATTTTAGTGTTCTTGCTTGTATGTATGTATATATGAGTTGTTAGATGGAATTTTAGACACTCTGTATTTTGTATTTTTAGTGAATCTATTGTCTTTTGTATTAATGCCTACATATGAATTGATATATTAATTTGGCATATATTTATGAAGTTTGATAGCTATGTTTTTCTTTATACATATATTATGTTATAATTTATATTTTGAATTGTAATTACTATACTTTCATATATTATAATGAAAAAATAGTATATAAAAAGAAAAAAAAAATGTTATTATATTATTTTAGTTTCGCTTCCGCCCCTCCTTGGTAGCATTCCTGGCTCCGCCCCTGCCTCGGGGGTGGTTGCGGCCACCCCCGATTGCACTAGGGGTGGTGTGGCCACCCTTGACTTCTACTATGGGTGGCCAATCACCCACAACTTTTACGTTATTTTTTTTTTAAAAATAAAAAATCAGGTGAATTTTTTAGTAATTTTGGTTCAATTCCAATTAAAATCTATATGTTTTTACCAAACTAAAGAATATGAATAATTATTTCATTCTACCTTCCTTTATTCCTTGGAATAATTATTCATTTTCCTAATATAATACTCATTCTGCATACAAAACGAGTGCTTAATGATTTTTCTTAGTCACATGATCATTTTCTCTTAATTATCTACTTATTTACTTCCTCAAATCGTTTTTCTTTTTTTCTTTTTTGAGTCTAAAGATTAGCATCCAATCTGGTGCAGCTTTTTCTCCCTTGAAACTTCGACTGGGTGGCAGTTTGCAAGATAAGCTGATATATGATACTGAAAAAAACCAGCAACCTTGTATCCCTTTTGCTCACAATACCTCAAAGCTGTTTGGTTTCACTCGGGGTTGCTTGCCCATGCATAGATGGGATGAATTAAACAACTTCTTCAAGAAATCCGGGTAATTAATTACAATTCTTCCTTATTGTTTGCCTTGAAAATTTAATTTCCCTACCAGTTAAACCGCCTAAGATTCCATGGTTTATTTCAGGGCTAAGATTATTTTCGGGTTAAATGCTCTCTATGGTAAATCTATAGAGTCTGATGGGTCTGCCATTGGAGCTTGGAACTACACTAATGCTGAATCTCTAATACGTTATACTGTCAAAAACAACCACACCATTCATGGTTGGGAGCTCGGTAAGAACAATATTTCTCGTTCATACAATTTGATGATGTGGCAGTAAAAATTAACGAAACTAACGTATCTCTTTGTTGGTCAGGAAATGAATTGTGCGGGAGTGGAGTGGGAACAAGAGTTGCAGCAGATCAGTATGCCTTGGACACTATCTCTTTGCAAAGCGTAGTCCAAAATATTTACAAGGGGATAGAGCCGAAGCCCCTAATCATAGCACCAGGTGGATTCTTTGATGCAAACTGGTTCAAAGAATTCATATATAAGGCTACCACATCTGTGGATGTCATCACCCACCACATATATAATCTTGGGGCAGGTAAAGCAGACTGATTTTTCACACTTGTTTCAGTTTCTAGCCCCATCAAATAGATTTAATTGGATAGAATTATTAACTTAATTAAATTGCAGGAGTTGATAAGCACCTAGTAAAAAGGATCCTTGACCCATCCTATCTTGATGGTGTGGCTAATACATTTAGGGGACTCCATAACATCCTCAGGACTTCTGGAACTTCAGCAATTGCATGGGTTGGAGAGGCAGGAGGAGCTTACAATAGCGGCCACAATCTTGTCACCAATGCATTTGTGTCCAGTTTCTGGTACTTAGATCAGCTCGGAATGACGTCGGCTTACGACACAAAGACATACTGCCGACAGTCGTTTATCGGCGGAAATTACGGTTTACTTAACACCACAACCTTTGAACCAAATCCAGACTACTATAGGTCATTGAGAAATTAGTTTGATTCTTTCTTAAGCACTAGAAGAAATTTTTGCTTGATACTTTGCTTTCTTCACTGTACAGTGCTCTTCTTTGGCACCGACTGATGGGAAGAAAAGTTCTGTCAACAAGCTTTTATGGGACAAAGAAAATACGTGCTTATGCTCACTGCACAAAACATTCTGTAAGTTTCATCATAAAATACTTTGCTTTCTTCACTGTACAGTGCTCTTCTTTGGCACCAATTATGAAAGCAGTTACATATACTCTGTTTATGATCTGATTAGATTCTACATCATGCAGAAAGGAATCACAATATTATTAATCAACCTAGACAGTAGAACCACTTTCCAGGCCAAAGTTGCCATCAATAGTACTGGGAGTTTGAGACATAAGCCCAGGGCTAGTGTAGAGAGTATTTTTCAGCTGCTTCGAGATTATAAAAGCGAAAGTGCAAGAGGGGAATACCATCTAACAGCAAAAGATGGGAATTACACAGCCAAACTGTGCTGCTAAATGGAAACATTTTAAGTGTAAATTCAAATGGGGACATACCTGCTTTGGAGCCTTTATATGCAAAATCAAGAAACCCAATAAAGGTAGATCCTTTCTCTATTGTATTTGCTCACATCCCAAATCTTGTTCTCCCTGCTTGCGTGTAGGAGGGCACTAGATGGAACTAAATATGGTTCCATCTAGTAATCAAATAAGTGAGAGAATACAAGGGAAACAATTTTATCCTTTTTTGTTAGTCAAGTATAATTTTTTTTTTCTTCTTATAAGCTGTTTTTAATCAATATGAAGCACTTTCTTTTTCTTTTCTTTTTTTTTTCCTTCTATTTCAAAAAGGAAGTTTTTTTTTTTTTTTTGTAGGTACATTAAAGAAGAAAAAGAACTACAACAAACGACAACAAGAAAGGGCCGNATCTAGTAATCAAATAAGTGAGAGAATACAAGGGAAACAATTTTATCCTTTTTTGTTAGTCAAGTATAATTTTTTTTTTCTTCTTATAAGCTGTTTTTAATCAATATGAAGCACTTTCTTTTTCTTTTCTTTTTTTTTTCCTTCTATTTCAAAAAGGAATTTTTTTTTTTTTTTTGTAGGTACATTAAAGAAGAAAAAGAACTACAACAAACGACAACAAGAAAGGGCCGGACAATCCAACAATAAGCTCTAAAACAAACAAAGTAAACATAAATTAAAAGAGAATGCATCAAATGAATGGTACGTCTCTATGATTTCTTGGCACGAAGACCAAGAAGACTGGCTGTGGATTAAGGCGATTTCATAAGGCCTAGCCAGGGCATAACTGGTGCAAGGCCTTTCAACCCTATCCATACACCTGTTTGGACACAACATAAACACATAGGAAAAACCAAAAAATAAGGCCAACACAAAATGTTAGCCAAAAAAAGAGACAAGAAAAGAAAAATGCACGGAAAATTTAATAAACAGTAAATAAAGCACTGAGCAGATCCACAGGTGGAGGAAGGTAGCGTGTGAATGGTGAACCACATGTGCCGACAATGGGTGCTAGGAGATGGTGGACCACCACAGGAGATTGGTTGTAGCGGCATAGGGTGGTGGATGGAAGAAAAGGAAGCTTCACGCCCGGCAAGGGGCTCTCCACGCATCGAAGCGTGTGGGACACACTCTCGTGAGTGAGATCTACTCGCGGGCGTGTGTTGGTCACGCTTGGGTGCGTGGTGATTGAACGAAGATGTGGTTGGTGACCTCTGGAAACGGGGAGGCCGAGGAGCAAGGTGGAGTGGTGCGTGTAGTGGAGGAGCTTTTTGAAATTCACAGATCTGGTTTTGAAAAAACTAAATCTAAAACTTCAAAAAGGGGGCGAATACAAGGCTAAGAATGGCTGAAGGTATAACACTCCAAAAATTGAATTAACTTGTAATTAAATCAATGGTTCGTCTCTTAGCCCCAAACCACATAGATTAAGACTCGGGGATATATTTATTCTCTTGGAAGGAGAATCTGTAAAACATCGGCTTGAGAATCATCAAAATTCTCCGGATTAAATTAATTAATTTAACCGACCCAGAGTACTTCCCTGTAGGGTATCCATATCATTTAACAAGAAACTGATTGAATCTACTACTTATAACTACTTATCAAAGTAAACAACAGAATAATTAATCTAAGTTTACTTAGTAAATTGTAATTTAGTCATCAATAATAGACACAAAGCTTTTTATAACTAGGTCAACTAAAACAAACTTGTATATACTGACTGTTTGCCTGAAATCATTGTCCCGAAGAATCATCTTACAATCAGCTGAAATCCTGGGGGTGGTAATACACCGAGGTATTTTACAAAGAGAGAAAGTAACTGAGTAAGTCCATATACTTAGTAAGTAAAATAGTACGAAAACTGTTTTATAAAACAAACTTCCAAGACAGTTGTAACGGCATGATTTCTTTGTAAATCATAAGTGGGCACTCTACCTCCGTTATTATGCCATAAAGATTTTGATTCATTTTTTAAGAAGTGGCATAATCCCGATGATACAGTACTTAGGTTTTAATGCTGAGGATATGCTTTATATATATATATAAGAATTAAGTTATATATTAACAATATGATTTACCTGAGACATTATCCCCTATCAGCAGGGTTTGCATGTCCTTGAAAGACTTTTAGTACAATTTCGGTACCCCGGACATTGCACAAACATACCGTGTTATACTAGTAGTCCGACTTCGGGAGGCCCACACTACTAGCAAAGCCATAACAATGACCCAATTTAAAAAATGATGCGTTGGCTACAAAACTATAATCATTGGATCCACGGTATACACACCACAATAAATAACTTTTGACCATATGATTAACTTGTATAATAGTAAGCTTATGGCCATTATACCGCATGAACCAGTGTACCATGTTATATGATACAGATATTGTTTATTTATTGAAAGATGAGAATATTCATATAAACCGTTGTGATTTCAAGAAAAGAGTGTACTTAGTCAGTTGACATATCGCGCTTTTTAGCAAAAGTAGATTTTTACTCAGTTATTAACTTATCTCGAATGCTTATCTAAGCCTCTGGTCATCCCGTGATTCTTGTTACTGCGAAACATATCCAAAATATGCTAAAAATGCTACCTTATTTCTAAAGACCATTAATACATAATCCTATTATAACATAAAAACCCTAACTATGCGATTCTGAGTACCAACGATCGTTCCAACATGCATATTTTAATCCTTAAAAACACATGGTTTAGCATTTTGGTAAACAAAAATAGAATCTAAATAAGGGGGGTTTGGTGTTTACCTCCTTGGAGAATGAAGTTTTCCAAGTTTTCTCTCTTTTCATAAGGTTTTATCCTTCGAGCTCTCAGTTCCTTACAAATTTTTGGGGTGAAAGAGTTCTGGAACGAATGGTGAGTAGTGTGGGGGCGAAGGGGGTATTTATAGGGGTGATGGCTGAGTGCAGGTGGTCCAAAAGTGAAATTATTTTTTCAAACTCAAACGATCATTTGCGTGTACTCAAACAATCGTTCGTGTACCTTCTGACACATGTTCTATCAAAAGTCAGACATGCAGATGGTGTGAACAGTACTATCAATCTACAATCGCTCGTATACTATTCAACGATTGTTCGTCCTTAGGACAAAATACAGCTGTCTAGAGCATCCAACAAACGTTTTAATGATCTCATCGATCATTCGTTGTTTCCTGATTTTAAATGGGCTGAAATATTCTTTTATATAAAAAGGTATTTTAATATAAAAAAATCTTGAAAAATTGGGGTATGACAAAAGAAGGTGGAAACCGGGTGGACTGTGGTGGAAGAGGAGCCAATGGAGCTGCTGAGCATACATAACTCGCCATAGGTGATGGATAAGGCCTCTGAAGAGGCATGTAGGGCCTCCAAAAAGGCAAATAGGGCCTCTGAAGAGGCGGAAAGGGATGAAAGGAGGAAGAGGGGAGAAGAATGGGAGGGGTGTAATACCCTGATCCTAACCCTAGTTAAGAGTTGTAGTATTTTGGACCTTGGGGTTAGTTGGAGTCAAGCCAAGGCAAGTTTGAAAAAATTTTGGAGTTCGGTTGGACCTACAAGTCATTTTCAAACCTAGAGGATCGATCCTCCTGCCCTGTCAACACCAAGATCGATCCCACTATTTTCAAGATTGATCCTATCACGTCAAAATGTGATTTTAAGGTTTTCTAAAGTCCTAGTGAGGCTAGAACCTCTATATATTCATCATAAACTTTCTCTTAACCTATTTTCACGAATTCAAAGGTGTGGAAACGCTGTCGGAGCGTCGTTGTACTGTTTGACTCTTATTTCTTTCTTTCTTCGTTAGTTTTGGAAGTTTCTAAGCCCTGCAAGGTGAGTTATGTTGTTCTTGTTCTTGTTCTACTCTATTAGGTTAGTAGGTTTTTATGTTATTTTAGTGTCGTAGTTTATATCATTTGATAGGTTGTAGTTTTTTATCATTCTAAGATTGTTGTAGAGTTGTTTGTCCGTTTGTTTTGAGATTTGACCATATAATTATTAGAATTTGACCCTAGATGTGTTCTAGAGGCTGTGAGAGTTATTCTAGGGTTGGAATAAAGGTCGAGAGCATTCTGGATGCGTTGGGAAATGTTTTTGCCAGTCCAGGATCGATCTTGATTTCATCAGGATTGATCCCGAGCTGTCAGGATCGATCCTAGCCGTTCCAGGATCGATCCTACCCCTATCCAATTCTTGAATTATAGGTCAGTATCTTTTGTCCAAGAGAATTATCTAATGTTAGGGTTGTTTGGAGATGACCATCTTGAGGAATGTGGAGTCGATGTTGAGGAGTTACCCCACGATCAGGTGAGTGATTCTTACATGGAAATTATTATATATTGCATGGTTACAACATTCTCTATTATGATATGATCAATAAAACATGCATGACTTTTATTGTACGAACTTTTTTTATGAACATTTTAACTCCTTTTTATGTTGTGCAATATCTAGGGCACCGGCATTGTACCAAATGTTCTTACGAGAACGCTCGAACCTGAGTAGGAAGGGATAAGGGCCCAAGTAGACCATATGGAGACAAAATGATTAGTTTATTCATGTATTATATATATATATGTATTGCATTGCATGTCTTTCAAATGTCATAACTGTCTTACACGATAAAATGATCTTATTAAATGGAAACCTTTTAGAAAACTGATGAGTTTACACATTTTATATATAATAGTTCTCATGTGCTTTAATTTCACTAAGTGATAGACTTACATTTGATCTTTGTTTCCTTCCACCAGTGGGACACTTCTGTGTTTCACAAATAGTCAGCAACCTTTAGATGATGGATCCGTTGACGAGGTTTGTTTGTGTAGAGGATATAGTTTAGGTTATGCTTGAGGAGTTAGACCCAATTTGGTTGCAGGAGATGTGGGATAGTGATGTAGCGACTCGGTGAGAGCTTTTGGATGTTATCTATATGGTTTATATGCTTAAGATTCATCCACTTTATCTCTGATATTATGTTTACTTTTGGGAGACTCTATTTACTTTGGAGATATATTTGTTGGTTTAAGTTGCTTTGAAATGATTTAGTTTATTTCGGATATTATTACATTTATTGATATTGGATTATGAATTTATTTAATCAGTTATCTTGCAATGAGTTATGATTATTTTGTTGTACATGTTAGATAGATCCCTTCAGACTTGTTTACTTAGTAAATGAGTTTGGAGAGACGCCACAAATCTACCATGATTTGGTTAGTACTCTTGAGGGCGTTACAGGAGGAGGAGGAGAGAGTCGTAACTCCCCTCTCCCATGGCAGCCAAAATCTCAAAATATTGGGGTAGTGGTGTTTTTGGAGAGAAAATAGAGAGAACGAATTTTACCCATTAGTAAATACTTTTTATCTAGCTTTTTTTTTTTTTTTCCAAGAAAG
Source organism: Betula pendula (assembly GCA_900184695.1). Taxonomy (NCBI): domain Eukaryota; kingdom Viridiplantae; phylum Streptophyta; class Magnoliopsida; order Fagales; family Betulaceae; genus Betula; species Betula pendula. The sequence continues at coordinate 106,946 of FXXK01000302.1, forward strand.
GAAGTTATGATAATGGTATAATACACAACACATCGTACTGCGTATTGGTGTTTTCCAATTTTTCCCTCTAGCACGTGTCACATTCTCTGACATAAAGACTTATGTTTGCCTTCATCCCCACCAAAAAGAAACCTCTCTTGACTCACATGAGGGTTTTCTCATACCAAGAATACTCAGCTATTGGACTTTCATGCACATACTGCATGATAGAGTCTTTGCTCATGTAAAATCTTCCCTTGTAAAGTTGAACCTCATACCTTAAGTTGTATTTTAAGGAATCTAGGCTTTCCTTTCCAATTTTGAGAATGATTTCTTGGATTTCTTCATCATCTCCATAATTGGCCTTGAGTGTCTCTGTGCACTAAGCTACTAGAGAAGTGACATCAAACACTTTAGCTTCTTCCTTATCACCTTCATTTAATTCCTCTTTCCTAGACCAAGCATCAACTACCTTGTTTTCTTTTCCAGCTTTGTACTCCACAATGAAATCATACCCTTTGAAAATTCATTTGTGTTAAGATGGAGTTCCAATTTTATGCTCTAAAAGATACTTCAGACTCTATTGATCAATCTTAATTGTAAAGACTATCCCAACAAGTAGGGCCTTCATTTTTGCACAACCATCACAATGGCCAAAAACTCTTTTTTTTTTTGTTTGGAACTCCTTCTCATAAGTTGATAAGAGTAGCTCTTTGGCTTTCAATAATTTGCTAAGTTAAGCAATTGGCTTCCCTTCTTGCATCAATACTACCCCAATTCTAACTCTTGAGGCATCACATTAAATTGTTAAGGTCGTGGACAAATCTAGTAAGCTCAACACAGAAGGTTGTGTCACAGTCACCTTTAATCTTTCAAAGGCTTCTTCAGCCTTCTCATTCCAACCAAACACATATTTCTTCAAGGCAGCTGTTAAAGGGGTTGTAATGGCTCCATAGCCCTTTATAAACTTCATATAATAGCCTCTCAAGCCCACAAATCTCATTCACAATGTAAGTGTTGTAGGCCTTGGCCATTTCACCATGGCCCTAATCTTCTTAGGTTTTTCCTTAACCCCCTCTTTCTAAACTACATGACCCAAATACTCCACCTCTTAGACAGCAAACTTGCATTTAATCTCTTAACAAATAACTATTTTTGTTTTAGTACCTCTAGTACTTGCCTCAAATGGCCTAAATACTCTTCCTTGGTCTTACTATAGACCAAGATGTCATAAAAAAAATCAACAATACAAATCTCCTCAAGAAAGGCCTAAAAACTTCATTCATAAGGCCTTGGGAGGTAGAGAGCATTGGTAAGCCCAAAGGGCATTCCAAGAACTCATAATGCCCTCATATGATTTCTAAAGGTCGTCTTAGGCACATCATGTTTCTTTACATGGATTAGATGATATCCACTTGGAAAAGACCTTAGACCCATAGAATTCATCTATAAGCTCACATACTACAGGGATACGAAACTTATCCTTCACTTTTCCTTATTTACAGCCCTGTAATCTATACACATCTTCTAAGACCCGTCTGCCTTCCTTACCAACAAAATTGGTGAGGAAAATAGGCTCTGGCTAGGTCTAACTACTCCAGACCCCAACAACTCTTTCAATATTCTTTCTATCTATTTTTTAGTAGTAAGGGTAACAATAGGGTCTTCCACTCACTCGTTGAGCCTTTTCCCTTAGGACTATCTCATGATACCATGTCCTAATAGGAAGAATTCCTTAGGTTCTTCAAACACCATGCTAAACTCAAGAAACTCCTCAATTTGCCTATCATTTTTATAATTTTCAACATAATCCTCAACACATATCACTTACAGCATCAAACCCATACTTTCCTTCCTCAGTTCTTTCACAAAGCTCTCTCCTTCTTCCCAAACAGATTCCCTCAAGCCGAACCCCTTAAGATAGATATATTTTTCCATATATGGAAAATCCATTGTCAAGTGCAGGAAATCCCACAAAATTGGGCTTAACTCCTTTAGCCACCATACCCCAAGGATAACATCACATCCACCCAATGTTAGAACATAAGTATCCACCCGAAATTGACTCCCTTGTATCCCAATCACTACACCAGAACACCTTGCTTCACTACAAATCCTATCTCCTTTAATAATCCTCACTTTTATACAATCATCTTCTGTTACTCCTAAACTAGCCCTTTTAACCACCTTAGGATCTAGGAAGTTGTGGGTACTTCTTATATCCACCAATATCAACAGCCCTTGATGATTAATCCCCCTGTTAATCTCACTGTTTTAGGATTTGGAGCTTCTAAAATAGCATGCAATGAGATTTTATCTCCCCCCCCCCCATTCAACTTTCAGCTACATCCATAAGATCACACAAATCAATTAGATTATCTCTTAGTTCATTCGCTCATTCACTAATCTCCTTTTTCCTTATCACCCTTTATTTCTACAATTAGGAAACATTTGGGCCCTTACACTTTTGTCTTGGCCCACATTTCTCATTACACTTAAAGAAAAAATCCTCATTTCTTTTTTAATTAGATTAGATTCAGCCTCTACATAGGCAAATTAGGCCAAAGGCCCATTCTACTAGGGACTGGTAAGGCCCTGCCTTATAGGCCAAGTCCTCTCCTCCTGACAAAGAGATATTCTTCTTGCATTCTAGCCAGCCCAAAGGTAGCTACCAAGTTAAGTGGGCTAAACTTCCTCACTGCAACCCTTATGTATTCCCTTAGCCCACTCATGAAACAACTCAGCTTATGGTCTTCAGAAAGCTCACATACTCGGTTCGTGATAGCCTCAAAATGGGCAGTCTAAGCCTCTACTATAGAAACTTGCCTTAACCGAGTTAAGGCATCCATTGGGTCATCTTAAATGAATGTGCCAAACTTAATGTGTAAGTCCAGCATATGCCTCCCAACTTGTGAATCATCTCGATTCTTCAAGATCTTGGAACCATGCAATTTCGTTCCCTTTCATATGGAAGCTAGCCATAAGCACTCTATGTTGAGGGTTGATATTATGGTAGCTGAAAAACTAATTAGCCCTATAAACCTACCCAGTAGGGTCCTCACCATTGAACTTTGGGAAGTCCAATCTTAAGGCCCTTAGCTAAAATTTATTATCTCCAACATGTTGCTTAGTTCTCTTAACAAGTCGTTCATGGCCATTAACTTATCCCCCTAGAGTAGGAGGTCCAGAGTTCATAGGCCTTGTGCATTCATTAGCTAGTCCACATTGGTAGAAATATTTTGAAGCTGCTGCACCAATTCCTCCAACACTCGTTTATGCATCTGCTGGTTCTACTGTTGAGACTCTTGTGCTTGCTTGACTCCAATGACCACCTCTATAAACCTGTGATATTTTAGTTCCGCATGTCGTCTTCAGCCTATCTCATATACTAATTGAAGTGTGTTGGTTGTAATATTTTTTTTTTCTTTATAAAGTAATGTAATTGTAAGACTTGGATTAAAGAAATGGAATATATATGTTGACACTTAGATTGGAATAGAGTGATAACAAAGAAATTAACTGAAATTAGTAATTACAAAAGCTAAATGAAAGTTATATCTGGCTAATTCAAGGTTGTCAAAGCCTCCTAGTAAAATTCCAAATTAATTCAGCAAAGCTCTTGATAAGAAAAACATGAAAAATCAGACAGTTTTTCAATAAAGAACAACATGAAAAATCGGCTTGCTCTTCATTGGTGCATGCTGGAATTTTTTCCAACATGTGTGTATGCCTTTCTAACATACTATTTAGCTTATATTTATGCTTAGAAACATGTTAGGATGATGATTTGATGATCACATGTTGTTAGAAAATTGTTTATATATCATGCCATGCAATTTTTTGTGTTGCTTGCTTACTAGAATTTTTTCTAGTAAGGTTTATCCATCCCTCTTTCATTCTTGTTGATGTTAATGATTATAAAATTGGTTTATTTGATTAATCAATGTAGTACCCCTAAATATTAAACTGTGTTAGGAAAGCCTTGTTAGGGATTAATGGAAATGTTGCGGTTGTTCAAAGGAGATTTTTGGATTTTTTGACCTATTCGAACGTTCGAATAAAGCGGGCCAAACTTTCGATATGCACAGCACAACAAACGCTCGAAATAGTACACCTGAACGTTCGAAGTGTCGCATAGCACTGTTCCCCACTGATCACATCAGATTACACAATCAACATGTGTGTCAGACCGTACATGAATGTTTGGCACAGTATACCGAACATTCGATAAAAATTCTAGAACTGTTGGATAATAGTACACCAAACTTTTGATATAGTACTCCTGAACGTTCGATGTATGCCAAAAGTAAAAATAACCCTCAGTTTTTTACCCACACAAACTCACTTTATAAATATCCCTCTTACCTCGACCATTCAACACATTTTCGCTTTTTTTTTTTTCCAGTATGTGAGTGTGAGAGAGTAACTTAGAGAGATTGGAGGAGCTCCCTTTATCCTAGTTCTTCAAAGAAGGTAACCGTCCTAACATAAGCTTGTTTCATTAGTGTTATTGTGTTGTTATCTTTATTTTCGTAGCATAAGTTCCTAAGTTTTCAACCTATAGATAAGTTTTTGGTTCTAGTAATAAGTTAACTATAGGTTTAAGGTTTGTTAATATTTGACATATCAAGTTCTGTATGGACGTATTGCTGAGGCCTTACACTTTATTAGGGAACATGTAAGGACCCTAGGAGGTCATAAAAATGGATTTGGTTGGAGTTCTGGTTCAAAATGAGTTTTTGTCCAGAGCCAAATGTTTGACCTGCCTTAGACGAACGTTCGACCTCAAGTAGGGAACGTTTGATCTCGCTGCCCGAATGTTTGATGCTTGGCCAGTAAGCCTAATTCAAATATTTTAGGACTTAGTACTTGTTTTAGCTTGGGACTAGGACTGATAAAAGGTTTTTTCATAGATTTGAAGGTTAGAATATACTCGGAGGACCCCTTGGTAGAACTACACTATACAAATGAGTAAAAACTCACATGGATACCTTTTATTTATTTTCCGCATAGTATGATTATTTTGTGTACTAAACGTGCATGTTTACAACTCACAATAATTATATTTTTTATTACTATGGACTCTATTTGTGAAAATGATGGTTGAATGACAAGATAAAGAAAATAATGAGTTTGTAAATATATGCATATAAAAAATTGTAAAAGTTAAATTGTATCATTTGACGTAATACATTATCTTGAATGGAAAAATGGTCTTGGGCTTACTATTAGACAAGTTGGCCCTATGGTAAAAAAGATTTACTTTTATGTTTGGCCTTAGATTCACTAGTTGTTTTTGTGATTAGCATACCATTTTTGGAAGGGGTCACAGTTACAACTTTGCTAGTACTGTGGGCCATTCGAAGTTAGACTCGATCGAGCTGCTAATATAAGACGGTATGTTTGTGCAATATTCAAGATAGTGGTATTGTACCAGATGTTCTCTCGAGAACGCATAAATCCGAGCGGGAATAGGTTAAAGGCTCGAATAGACAATATAGAGGTAAACTATGATATGATTCTCTATTACAACATATATAATATATGTATTGCATCCATGATATTATGAATTGTCGCTTTACATTACTGCATGTGATTTTAAACATCTGAGTTCGCCATAATGATAACCTATACATCATGTATTGTTTTATAGATAGTTTAGACGATGACCAGACCTTTGAGAAGTTTTGTTCAGTTGGAGGGCATAGTCAAGATTGTTTTTGAGGACTTAGATCTGGAGTGGCTAATTAGCATGTAGAGAGTTGAAGGAAATACTCGTCATGACATGATCAAGATCCTTTATATGCTTTACGTAATGAAGTCTAGGTTTTGAGATTTATGTTTGTTATGGCTCTTAGTATAGTTTGTAATACTTTAAGGCATTTTGATGACTAGTCACCGACCGTACTTTTGAAGACACTTATTATCAATGATATGATGCTTTTTTTAGTTTTAGTCTAGTATTATTTGTTGATTGTAGATTTAATTTAGTAGCTATCTACATATGTAAGTGAAAATTCTTTGCAGCAGACTTTCTTCAGAAGGTGTGATATCCCTGAGTCTTATCCATGGTTGGGTAAGGTTGGGAAATGAACCGTTTAGTCATTTACCAGTTAAATGATTTTGTAGGAACGTTACAATTAACATGACTTGGATGACATTTATTATGTTTCTATCAAGTTGAATTCAATGTTTAACATGTTTATGATGTGATTTTGTTATTTTCAAACATGGTTGTATGAACAAAGGTTTGTCCTTGAATGTTTGATTGAATAACATGTTTGAATTGTATGCTCTGATCCTTGTAGTTTTGTTTTCCAAAATCAACCATTGTCTTACGATCCAAAACAATCAACCCTAAAAAGAAGCCCAAAGAAGGCCCAAAACACTAATATAGGTCTAAATGGCCCATATATAAAAAGCGGTTATAACTATATGGTTTGTGTCTCAAATAACTACTAACCAGGCGGTTATAAAATAACAGCTAACCGCCTAAGGCTGACCGGTTGCGGTTATAAAAATAGAATAACCGCCTAAAGCGGTTGTGATTATAGGCAATAACTGTTAACCGTAACCTCTTATACAACCCTACACACACACATATCGATATTAGCACTTACAATTACAATAATCCAAGCTATATCTATTACATTATGAAGAGAATTTCTTTTTAAACACTTAATATGTTCTCATTACAAAGTTAAAAATAATACTAAAAGGTTATAAAAATGAAGTTATACGAGTTTGTACTAGTCGAGCCGAGTTTATAATTTATATGAGTTCGAATTGTTTAACAAACAAGCTTGCAAATTTTTTTAAGCTTTGTTCGTTTAATAATGAATCGATCCTGAGCTGAGATCGAGTCTATTTGCAAACGACTCTGTTTATTTACAGTCCCATGTGTGGGTGAATAGGACATAAATTTCCTCTAATTCGTTCAGCCTAGCCTATAATTTTGCCATGAGGGTAACATGCTTTCTTAATTAGCATGTGAGAAGCACATGTTTTTTTAATACTTTCATAGTTCTATTAAAAAAGCATGTGCTTCTTTCAAAGGACAAAAATTTTATAAGTTGAATTGAATTTTTTTTTTAGTGAGATTATAGGGTCAATATGGAAGTTATGTCTCCCCAATTTATTTGTTTGGAAGGAAATGGTTTGCGCTTTAAAGAAGCAAGTTTTTTGAGATTTCCTTAAGAAATTTGTGTTGACCCGAATGATTTTTGGTTGACTACACCAAAAACAATAGAAACTATTTTTGTAAAAATATTGAAATATTATTATGTTTGCAAATATTTGTAATGAGTTTTTCTAATTAGCTAATGTATTTATGGATTCATAATATGGAATAATATGAAATTGGGGATGATTGTATGGAATGCATTGTGGAATGAATGATATGTAATTGATTTGTAATGAAAGGCTTGAGCATTTCAAGAAGCTTGGTCTCCAAAGATTAGCTAAATTCGAGAACAGCTGGGTCTCTAAAATGAAAGAAATGCATTCTCATATTAATCTTCAATCCTTGATACAATCTTCTAATGAGTTTTATATACACTCATCCCCTAACTACTTGGGCCTTACTATGGGCCTAACTCTCAACTGATCTACTAATAGGAAATGAGCTATAATTACATTCAGTCACACCATTCAACTCTAGACTTAAGGCTAAAGGGCCCACTAACCTTACTAATATACCCCTTACATTCCTCACCACTTCAAAAATACCTTGCCCATAAGGTGTGGTGTTGAAAAAATCCCATTATTTTTCCACGCTACCCACAGTCTCTAAAATGCAAGATTACAAAAACGATAGCTTCATCTACATACAACTTACGCCTCAAAATGAAGAGCTTTAATTCAAAATCAATTGCTACCAACTGTAACACACATCACCCATGTAATCTCGTGAATTCCCAAAAAATTAGTTAAGAATTCCCAAAATTCAGCAAGTCAACTGATTTTCCTTCTGAAGACTCATCCTTCTACAACACACGCCTAATAAAATCTGACTAAAGGTCTTGTCTTGTAACATTCTAGTAGTCTCCCCATGCAATAAAATAGAAATGTAACCCTTTCAATCGAGTAGTGCTAGGCGTTAGTCTATGACGGATGCCTAGCGTCTGTTTTGCTGAGCTGGCGTGGCCAGCCAGCCATGCCAGCTTAGCCTTAAAAAAAAATAAATAAATAAATAAATTTAATTATTTTTTCAAAAACTGCATTGTGGTATACTAAAACCCCATTTCATTTTCTTCCCCTCCAAAAATTTTCAGCCGGCTCTTCCCTTCCCCCTCTCTCTCTCCGAGCTCTCGAGTGCCTCCCTCTCCACCATGCGCCTCGCGTCCACGGCCCAGACGTTCTGTCCACAGCTGGATAGCCCAGTGCTGTTGTCCACAGCCTCCGACTCTTCAACCCTTTCTCTCTCCTTCCACTCCACCGTGAGCCACGCTACCGTTCACGGCCCAGAGGTTCTGTGTTCCTGCCGCCATCCGCTTGAGCCTCCAGCCGTCAACGGCTCAAATCCGGTGCCTCCAACCCTTCTCCCCTCTCTCTCTCCTTCCTCTCCACCATGCAATGACGGTCTCCGTCCTCCCTGCGGATTTGCGACGGAAAGCGCCTAGGTTATAGTTGCCCATCGCCGATTCAGCATGGCCAACCAGCAGCACCGTCAGCCTTCCATCTCCGGCGACTCACTCCTCCTACTTGTAAGTTTCCCTTCCACCCTTCCTCTTTTACCCTAGGAAAAAAAAAAAAAAAAAAAAAAACTCACCATTGAGTTCGTGGGGACTTTTTTTCTAGAATTTTTGTGAAACTCTTTTTGAATTGAGGTTTCTTTAGCATTGGGCTTTTATGATTGATTGTATTTTTAGCGTTTCGTGATTAAAATTGAGGTTTGAATTGGGGATTCTTTTGGTTGAATTGTGGGGATTACTAAATTTGAAATGTTTCATGATTAATAGAACAATAAATTTTTTTTTTTAAAAAAAATTATTGAATTGTGTGATTGATTTCTTGGATGTCTGTTAATGCACCAAATATTGAATCTTCTTTTTTGTTTGTGTTTGTAATTTTGGTTTTCTTGAAGATATGGGCGAATGCCATTGGTTCTGTTTTTTGAATTTGATTTCTTCAAGATAGATCCGTGTGGAACTGTATGGTTGGTTTTGTGATACGCGTGTAGTTTCTATGGTGGGTAGGGCTAGGTATCGGTTAATTCGGTGTTGATATAGCCTATTTAAACTATCGAACCGAAATTGTTGGTTAATTAATTGATTTCATACCGAGAAGATTAATTTTCGAAATTAGCGGTTAATCGGTTAATTATCGGTCAGTTAATCGGTTAACCGTGAGTTTTTTATTTTATTTTTTCTACGCAAAGTTACAAGGGTAAGGGGAAAGGGAAGAAACTATAAACAACAATACAAAAGAAGGGTAAACATCTCAAAAAACACCACAAAAAAATCAGAACAGTACAGCAAAGATCCTAAATCTACTGGGAATGAACAAAAATTTGGCTCATCCCTTTTGGTTCTTGACACCTATGGGCCATGGCCAAGAGAGGCGATGGAAAAAAGAGGATGTGCGTGTTGAGATAAAGTGCCAAACCCCATAGATCTGACCTATTTGCAGATGGGTAAGGAAAAAAGAAAAAAAGAAGAAGATGACTGAAGAAAGGACGGAAAAAGAGGAGAAAAAAGGGGAGAAAAAAGGAGAGAAAATCAAGGGGAAATGGGAGGAGAAATATCTTGCTTTATGGGGAGAGAGAGAAGAACTCTCTGGAAGAGTAGTAGTAGAGTGAGAGGAGATTTGAGATTTGAGATTTGATAAATGAGAAGGACGGCTGCGTGAGTGTAACTTAGGGTTAAGATTAAAAAAAAAAAACTTAAGACCCAAAAATGGTGGCGTTTTGGTTTTTTCAAAAAAATTCTAAACTTTCAAAATGACGTCGTTTTGATTAAAAAAATATATATCGATTCGGTTAAATCGGTTAACCGATTAAAATAAATTTATACCGATTAACCGATTTAACCAAATTTCGGTACAGATTTTTATACCGACTACCGAACCGACAATAGTCGGTTACGGTCGGTAGCGGTTCGGTGGCAATCAGCAAGTGATTAACAGTTAATTTGTCCACCCCTAATAGTGGGTTTTGTGAATGATTGTTTAGAGTTTTGAAAATATGTGAAATTTTGGTGGAAGGGCTTAATGATTTATTTGTTTCTTCTTTGCTTCTATAAAAAGCTTGGACTTTTTGTGATACGCACATCATTTCTGTGGGGGCTTTGGTGAGCCACTGTTTAAAGAGTTGAAAATATGTGAGAAATTGGTGGAAAGGGCTTTGTGATTCAACACTGGTTTTTTAATTATTACCTCTTTTTTCAGATTGAGTTGAAAATGTGGGTTATTGTTTGGGTGGTGTTTATTGATTAAAATTTTGGTTTCTTTTGGTTGCTTTTGTGTTAGAATTTTTAGGATTTCAGGGTGACTTTTTATAAATTAATTGTGTTAATGGAACTCAAACGGTGGGTGTTCTGTTTGAAGAAGATGAGACATAGTTGAAGCAATAGAATAGTTATAGACAAGTATTAAGCTCTACATGGTGAGTCTTTTGGTTGTTTGTGACAACATTTTCTTTATGATATGGATTATTTTCTCTGTTTTTACTCTTTTTTTTTATTTTTCAAATCTGGATTTGTTTGACGAACTGTCTAGAGTGCTGGTTTATGGAAAGCAGCCGATATCTCTTCCAACTTACACAATTTTCTCAGCCTCTCAACAAATCCCACAACACAAAAAAAGCCAAAAAAAAAAAAAAGTTTTGCCAAAGCAAAAGCCAAGAGGTGGATTTGATGAAACTGTGAGTTTTTTGAAGTTCTAGTAGTTGTTGATTATCCGATGTCATTTTTAAGCATTTGAAAATTTGGTCAGTTGGGTTATTCATTTGTTTTCTTTGGTTTACTTGTTATAAGATGTTGTTTCTTTTCTAAATTTCTCTCTTTCTTGGACTCTTTAGGTATTAGGATATGGAACATGAACTTCTAATGATGGGCATGTTGTTGAGATGATGTGGCTCATAGTACAGAGAAGAAATATTACATTGAACAATTATTAGAGTTTGTTGGTTGTATTTTGTAATTTATGGTCATTATTGTGTTGAGGTGGGTTGTGTTTTTGTCCTGAACATTGATGTATTTGTATGAAACAATTATAGATGTTGGTGGTATTTTGTTGGCTTTTAAGCTTGTAAGGAACAATGAATATGTGAATCAACTTCTAAGTTATGTATAGATGTAAATGAATTCTTGCTTTAGAAGACATTAGATTGATTATCAATTAATTAATAAAAGGAAAATGAAGAAAAATATCAAAATCAAACAAGTTTTATGCTCTATAAAACTGTAAAGAAGCCACAAGATTTTAATTGCTTGATTCCAAGATTTATAAAAATAGTTTTTAATTGCTTGATTCCAAGATTTAAGAGAGTACTTGGTCATTTTTGTTGCTTTGTTTCTCTCAAACAAGAGAATGCATCCTGCGCTTTACATAAGGACTTGTAGTGATTGATTAATGGGTACTCATTGATGATATGAAGGCTTGCAACACCCTTTTGGATTTCAAATGTCACAAAGCACACGTCTTAAAGAAGAAATGGTAAATATTTTTCTTCAATTTGTAGCAGTAGGTCTATTCAAGTAAGCGTAGAGTTAAAGAACCATGAACCCTTGAATACTTTCCATTGCAATGACCTTACGGAACCAAATGCTATAAATGGTTCATCAAACACAATATAAATATGAAATTTCAAGCTCCATTGAACCACAATGAACAACATGAATATGTTTATTCTTGTTATATTCTTTTTTAAGGACAATAGGCTATACAACCAAATACTGTAAATGGTTCATCAAACACAATATAAATATGAAATTCCAAGCTCCATTGAACCACAATGAACAACATGTATTCATTCTTGTTATATTCTTTTTTAAGGACAATAGGCTATACAACCAAATGCTGTAAATGGTTCATCAAACACAATATAAATATGAAATTTCAAGCTCCATTGAACCAAAATGACCAACATAAATATGCTCATTCTTGTTATATTCTTTTTTAAGAACAATAGGCTATACAAACCATAAAAAATGCAACTTGGATCTTCTGAATTCACATCTATGACCATGGACAAAAGAGCCTTAAACATTGATCAATAGAGTATCTATTTTCAAAAGTTCATTCTATTAAAGCAAAAAAAAAAAAATCAACAAGTCTTCTAGACCAGCCATCATATAAAATATCACCTGAAATAACAGGTAAGGACACGTTAGGCAATAAAAATAGTGGAATATCAACTTCGTAGGTAATGCATACAAACCTAACACTTACAGGAAGTGAATTAAATCTGAATCGAAAGGACATGATGGTTGTGAATTCATGAGGGTTTGGAAGAAAATTCGTAAATAGAAAAATTAGGTCACACGGCCATACATAAAAAAGAAAAAAAAAAAAAGCAATAGAGAACTAGAGCAGTTTGTTGAAATACTTGTGTAGCTACACTATGTTGAGAATCATAAGTTACAAAAGGCAATAGATCTTTATTTGTGTCCATTTCATCTTTTAGCGATCTTTGACAAGTCTTCTTCTATTAACAAAGAACTCATGCATGTTAGAAAGAGCATTAAAAAGATCAACATATGCAACATATCAAAATTTAACACATTCAATAGATAAAAATTAGGAACCTGATTTTTTGTCTTCTTTTGATTGGAATATGTGTCACTCGGTTGTTTGCTTGTTACTTTTAGCTTCTTTGTTGTCACTCTTTCAACTTCAGACACCATTCTTTTTTATCGTCGCTTTCCTTTAGTACGAACCACCTTAGGACTAAGCACCTTACTACTTTTCATCGCCATACATCAACGGATAAATTACCAATAAGAGATGCATCTAGGAGTGATTGGAAAAGTATACTTTGTTTGCAGCTTGGATCACTTAATTGCTTAGTTTACATATGAACATGTTTTTTCACTAACGTGTAGTGGTCCACATTTTTTGATGCCATTCTGGCTAACATATCAAAATCTTTGTTTAGGTTGGAATATTGATCTCTATGAGGGTTGCCAATCAAGGGATCATAACTACTTTTGATAAGTTTATATCTCCGCTTCACATCCTTCTTCCATCGGTTGAGAAAATATTTTTTTGGCAACAATGTAATATCATCAAGTATGGCCAATATAGATATGACATGTCTGCACAAAATTCCCCTTAATTCAAATAAGCAACAACTACAGTTCACTTCACTTGAAGGTTCACTATAGTAAACAGTAAAGCATACTTTTTTTCCTGTATTGACCATTAATATCTACCCGTTCAATCACTTGATATGTACTAATTCCACTTTCACATTTTAGAAGATAACAACTACAATACATCAACTCTCTAATCTCATCTTGAACTTCTTTGAACTTTGTATTTGTGTAAACTTCTTGAAATTGCTTTTCAAAAGGAAAGCTGCTTACACATGCAATCGTGCCACTAAAAGTTTTGAAATCAGCAACATTCTCATTCTCAACCTTCTTATACAAAGCATTATCGTATTGATCCACAAATTCCTTCAATGTGGTCGACGAGTGCACATAACCATCAAAAAAAGCATTCATACTTTCACTCCTTTGCGTGGTAGTCATGCCGGTCCAAAAGACATCTATTAAATATGCTGGTACCCAAAAAGTCTGCTCACTATATAACACACGCAACCATGCATTGTCCTTCAGATTATAACACTCAAGTAGACTTTTCCAACTTGCATCAAACTCATCAGGTGTCTGAGAATCATACACACAACTTTGTACTGCACTCTTAATGGCTTTGTATTGTAAGTGTGATCCAAATTTTTTTGAAAGTTTTTTCAATATGTGCCATAAACAAAACCTATGTCGGGCATTCGGAAAAACGATATTAATTGCTGCTTTCATAGCCCTTTCTTAATTTGTTATAATTGTAGCTGGTAATCGGCCATTCATGCATTTCAACTATGTCTTAAACAACCATACAAATGTCTTTGTATCCTCACTTGATATTAATGCTGCCCCAAAAAGTATTGATTGCCCATGATGATTCACTTCCACAAAAGGAGCAAATGACATTTTGTATCTATTAGTTAAGTAGGTTGTGTCAAATGTAACCACATTGCCAAAAGCTTTACACGTTGCCCTACTTCTTGCATCAGCCCAAAACACATTTCTCAACCTACTTTCATCATTTACATCTATTGCAAAGTAAAAACTACTATTTTCTTTTTGCATTCTAGTGAAATATTCATGGAGTGCTTTAGCACCTCCCGTGCCCAGGCGAAGATGTCTTAACTTGGCAATAAAATTCCAACAATCTTTTTCTCCAAATGCAAAATTCTCATACCCTCCAGCTTCAACAGCTAGCAAGTTAAAATTCTTATTCATAAGTATTCCAAATCTATTATTTACCTCAAGCTTTTTCATTGCACTAAAATCCAAATTTTTATGGCATCTAAAATGTCTCGCTTTGCTTGGGCTTAAAGCATGAGTGTGGTCAATACATATACTATTCACGGACCATTTTGTATCAACTAACTTTGCATTTAAACTGGCCTTACACCCCATTCGAATTGTTTGAATAGGCTTAGAAAAGCTATTACTTAAGTTGGATTTTCTGCTGCCTTGACGAGTACATCCTAGATTAACGTAATGTACATCCCCATTTTTATTCCTTTTATTCTTCTTCTATACCACCCCAAAACCCTCTTGCTTCACATAACTCTTATAATAAAAATTAACTTCATCTAGAGAGCTAAATGTCATTCCTTTCTTAGGTTCCTCAACATTTGACTTGCCTTTATCCGCATTATCCTCCGACTCTATATCAGTTACAGTTTAATTTCCAGCTATATAAAGTGTAGAGGACGCAACTATGAATACTAACATTCAATAAGATATATTGCAAAAATTAAAAGGAAAAATACTAACTTCATCTAGAGAGCTAAATGTCATTCCTTTTTTAGGTTCCTCGACATTTGACTTGCCTTTATCCGCATTATCCTCCGACTCTATATCAATTACAGTGTCATTTCCAGCTGTATAATGTGTAGAGGACGCAACTATGAATACTAACATTCAATAAGATATATTGCAAAAATTAAAAGGAAAAATTAAAGGCCGAACATACCATTTTGAAGGTCCATTTCGAGGGACACAACCCCATCAATTGGTTGCTGTGTCAACAAATAATCATCTTGGCATTTTAAAATCAAGGCCGATTGTGACAAGCCCATTTAAGAGCTATTCTAAAAAATAATCTAATTAGTTACTTATATAAAATAACTTGAGTAAATCTAATTCATCTAATACATGAAGAATATTACTTCACATAGCCACAATCCAATCTCATAGTTGAATCTAATTCATCTATTAAGCAAAAAGCATTTCATTAAATTAATCTAACCCATAAGCAATAACATCAGAATAACCAATAGGTCCAATACCCACTCATAGATTGAGTCCAAACTCAACCTCAAAAATTTCATGTACAAATGGAGACTAAAATTTGAAATAAAATTCGTAACATGTAATGTATGGGTACACAGATTCCTCTCCAATTTCCCAATTCCCCTAAACAATTTGCTAACCCATCAAATAATCATCAAGTACAAATACCCATCTTCAATTTTCACAAAAAATAATTGAGCTCAATTAACACCCACACTCCAACACGAATTTTGAAACAATTTGTGACATCAAAAAGAAAAGTTTAGGGGTTCTACCATAATTTATACAATTCACTGAAAACTTTGACTCAAATTTCGAATGGGCATTCAAAGGAAGCTACCAATTCATCATTAATATTAAAATTTCAAAATTTAAGCTACCACTTTATCTTGATTCTTGAAGCAAAATAAGATGAAAAGAGAAAATAAGTTTTATGAGAGAAAGAGAGAGAGGAAAGGAAGACGAGGGGATTACCTCCGTTTAGGTTGCAACGGATACACACAAAATTGTCGGGCAGATGGAGGCATGGTGTAAGGATGGTTCGTGAAGTCACTGGTGGATGTTGGGCGGCACAGATGGAGACATGGTGGAGAGGAAGGAGAGAGAACTGAATCTGGGCCTTGGATGGCGGATCTGGGCCGGTTGTGTCGTGGACGATAGTCTGGCACATGGTGGAGGTGGAGAGGGAAGCGGCGCACAGTGGAGAGAGGCACGGTGGAGCAAGAGGAATGTCCGGTGGAGCTCAAAGAGATAGAGGGGAGGGAGGGAAAAAATTGGGGGGAAGAAAATGAAATGGGGTTTTAGTATGCCACGATGCAGTTTTTGAAAAAAATAATAATAATAATAATTTTAATTTTTTTTTTTTTAAGGTAGCAAAACGGATACTAGGCGTCTATCTATGATGGACGCGTAGCACTACTCCTTTCAATCTCATTGTACCAAACTCATTTAGTGTCAAATCACCTATCAGCAAGGCTTGGAATTTGCAGCAAGAATTCTAGGGCTATGTTTGGTAAATGATTTTAGGGTTTTGAATTTTGAATAATAATAAAAAGTGTTGATGTTATATAAAGTAGAAAGAATGTTGTAATTTTTTTGTAAGGAAAAGTAAAAAAATTTTATTTTTTAGTGAATTTTTCATTTAAACAATTATAAAAGTAATTGATGTGATATAAAAAGTGACAAATAATTATTTGAAAAAGGATTGCTCTAATGTTAAAAGTAAAGTTTATTTTTGGGAAGAAAAAAAAGGGAGGGAAGAAAAGTTGTTCCCCGACCAAATCACTAGAAAACTGACACCCATTTAAACTGTTCGCAACTTTTATGGTCTTCCCAAGTAGAACAACACTTTAATATTGATTCTTTTTCAATTAACTTTTTGACTAACTATTTCTGACTTCATACACTTCTCTACACAACCAAGTCACACCTATTGACCGCCCTCTCCCCAATACTGACCATTCCTCTTTCCCACGCTAACTCTCCTCTTTTAACGCAACATCTTCACGTTACTGCCAGCTACACGTTACACTGCACAATCATCTTTCGCCATTTCTAGTTGCACATTTTCTTTTCGAGGAATGCTGGAGGTGATGCTGGGATCCCTCCAGCATCCTCCAGCACTCAGTGGGTTTAACTAAAAATAAAAAAAATTAAGCCCATTGAGTGCTGGAGGGATGCTGGAGGGATCCCAGCATCACCTCCAGCATTCCTCTTTTCTTTTTCACACTTTTGTTCTCTGACACACGGCTCTCAGAACACCCAATCAAAAACCGCTATAGAGCCAACGTTCGTCTTCCCACTGTTTAAACATTTCCAACGCCATCTGTGTCTCAAGCCAACAACATTCACCCCATTCCCAGTAGAGTACTGAAACACAATCGAGCGAAAAATCTGCATCACTGCTGACGGCTTCGTCTCTCCCAACAGAGTCAGGTCTTGAACCTAGCACAAATGCTTCTTTCACAAAATCTTCCTCCATTGGTATACATTTGATATCAGAGGTCATTACTTTCAGACTGTCATGTGATTTGTTCTTTGATGCGTCGCCGTTTCTCAATTCGCACTACGTTGTCAAGTTTTTTATGCTTTCTTTGCTCTCTACATTCTTGGAAACCCGTTGTAGTTCCTCAGTTTCCACGAACTCGATCTTCTTGTACAGATCCGAATCGCTATCGTCGTAGCCGCCGCGCTGATTGAGATTGTAGAAGCTTTCCCCCGTTTGATTGGCTGCTTTTTTCTTATCAGGGACTAACTTTGGTTCTTCAAAAAAATGTTCGTCGAGATGGCAAGGCGAGATGGCATCTTTTGACGAGTTGGTGGAATTAGGGTGTTGGGTTTTGTCCTCTGGCAACTCCGTCAACACTCGAAAGGAATCTTCAAGTTCCAAGTACCCATGAACAATTTGTAACCTTTGCTCTAATTGTTCCTCTGATACTGCAAAAAAATATCTGTCCTTAATTAATCTCTTCAAGCATTAATGGTTTCTTGGTTTTTTTTTTTTGGGCGTCAACCGTTTTTGTTTCTTGCAATTTTGTTAAAGATTTCATAGCTTCATCATACAAACTTTGTCCAAACCAAATTTGCATTTTTCTCACAAAACTATCACAGTCAGTAAAAATTGGCTACAATTAGTAGATTAACTCTCAATTAATCTACTAATCTACTAATTAAATTTAGCCCATTATTCAACTCTAAGAGCATTTTTATTCGGCTCCTTACTATAGGAATATCCTTATAGTAGGGAGCAAAAATGAATTTTTGACCATTTTATTGTTCACATCCGGCTCCCTACTTTAAAGAAAAAAGTATGGAGCATGAAATGGCTCTCTACTAGAGCTCTTTACTAGTAGAGAGCCATTTCACTCCATACTCTTCTTTTTTATAATAAAATATTAGTTTCTTTCTCCTATTTTTTAATTTTATTTATTTTCCCCTTTTATTTGTTTTCTTTTATTTCTGTTTCATTGTTTCTTTTCTTTCTCTTTCATCTTTTCACGTATGGAGGTAAGGTTGAACGTTCACGCAGACCTTCTCTATCTGTTGCTCCTCCCTGTGCTACAATCACAATTTTTTTTATATCCCATGTTAATCTATCTAGCCTCAAAAAATATGATCGGCAAGTCCCATGTTAATTAATAGCAACCTTTGTGAAGGTTACTTTTCAAAAATAAAAAATAAAACAAAACAAAAAGACTTATTTTAAAAAATATATGAATATTAGAGAAAGAATTAATTTTTTAAAAAAATATTAAAATTTAAATAAAAAAGTCAAAGTAAATCCCTAAAGTAGAGAGTCGGATGTAGGTATTTAAAAAAAGTGACTTTCTAAAATAAGAAAAACTGATTTAACTTCCAACTTTAAAGATAAAAATAAAGAGTCAAATGAGAATGCTCTAAATCGAAGGCCAAATGACTCACTATGCCACTAACCACACTAACGTACCTCTTAAAATATTATTTACGTCTAAATGATAATTTTCTTGTTTCTTTTTTTTTTTTTTTATAACAAGAGTCCAAATAATAGTACAAATTATTTCTATTATTTTATTGAAAAAGGCCCACATATTATTATTTAAAACTATCACTCAATTAATAATTATTTTTTAAATTTTTAATTGTAACAATATTTTTTTTCAAATTATTAAATAATTATTAATTATTTTTTTAAGACAAATAAAAAAATAAAAATAACATTACAAATTTTTGTATAAGATTAAAAAAGAAAAAAAAAAACTGTTTTATTAAATGCAGTGTTGCGGGAACCATAAGCTGAGATCACATCGGCAAGGATATGCATGCCTTCAGTGCCGACTGCAAAGCGAGTGAGTGAGAATTTGAGATACCCGAAATGCTGAGGAGAAAGCCCACCAAGATCCAAGTCCAAATCGAAGACAAAGAAGAACTCGAGGAAGCCCGCAAACACACGGCCGCCACCACACCAACCAACGCCACCGCCGCCGCGGCTCTCCTCCACCAACTCGACCGCCGCCCCAAAGACCCCTCCATCTCCCACCGCCTCGGCCTCTCCCCCCAATAGAAAACCTAAAATCCTCCCAACATATATAGCCCTATGCCCCTATAAATAAATACTATTCTTCTTCTTTAGTTTCTTGGGAATCGAAGAAAGCGTCTGATTCATGGAGGTGGAGGTTAAGCTGCGGCTTCCAGACGCGGTGGCCCACCGTCGCGTCACCGATGTTCTGGCCCCATTCCACGTCAGCACCCACAGCCAGGAGAATTGCTTCTTCGACGGCTCGGCCGGCGAGCTGTTGGCGAGCCGAGCCGTCCTCCGCCTCAGATTCTCCGACAACAACCCGCGCTGCGTCGTGTCTCTCAAGGCCAGGGCCGTGCTCGTTGACGGCGTGAGCCGCGTCGAGGAGGACGAGGAGGAACTGGATCCGTCGGTCGGGCGCGATTGCGCGGCGGAGCCGGGGAAGCTTAGGGACGTGGAGTCGAGGGTTTTGGGGAGGGCGAGGGAGGAGTTTGGGGCGCTAGGGTTTGTGGGGCTGGGAGGGTTTAGGAATGTGAGGCGAGTTTACGAGTGGAAGGGGCTGAAATTGGAGTTGGACGAGACTGATTTTGGGTTTGGGAGTCAGTATGAGATTGAGTGTGAGAGCGTTAATCCTGAGGACGCCAAGCAACTGCTCGAGGAGTTTCTTAAGGACAATGGTATCCCCTATTCCTACTCGGAGAAATCCAAATTCGCCATTTTTCGCTCCGGAAAGCTGCCGTAGTGAGTATTTCTCTTTTTAGTATATATATTTTTTAAAATTTGCTGCCTGTTTGGATGGTAATGGATGTGAAATTGAATGTGCGATTGACGATATTTGTGTTCCTACTGAATGTATTTGTGGGCATTCGTTTATTATCTTGTGAACATGGACAGCAGACTCCAATTAGTTGGGATTAAGACTTAGTTAAGTATACCCTGCCAAAGTAAACTGAATAACAGTTGGTCTAGTCTTTTTTCTGGTATGTTATCTTCATTTGAAACCTTGAATGACCTCTTGAATTCTGTGATTGTCATCTTTCATGATTGTAGTCTATTTGATTTAGTTGTCATTTAACTTTTTATTTATGACTGTTTTTGAAGCTCTCATCTTTAGTCTTGTGACCCATTATCCTTGATCTGTTTGTTTGCCGAACCTAATTATCCACCTTTAGTTCTACATGGCCTTTGTTCCAAAGTTATTAGCTGTTTTTGTCAATTGATTCTCATTTGCAGTTTGAATCCAATTTGATGTTTTTTGTTTTGCAATGGATTATGTTGTGATATACAAGCAAAATCAACATTCTTATTTTGTGAATGTTGTTAATGCTAGGTTTATGGTAGCATTTATGTTTGCATTCATGCTCAGTCATTTTCACGAATACAAATGGATGCATTCCTTAGTTTAGTGACGATCTTATAGAGCTTGTGTGTGAACCCATTCAAATTCTAGTTTTAATAGCCTCTGAGGCCTTGCAGACTTGCTTGGCTACAGTTTTGGTGCTCACAAGTGTATTCCATTCTTGTAACCGAGCCTGCATCAGCTTATCAAGAGTTAGGCAACAACAACTATTCGATGTTTTCAACTGCTTTAGTTTGTTGGCCTTCATTTTTCACCTTTTTGTATGCATTTCTCTCCCTTCTCATCAAGGTCCTTGATCAAACTAACCCTTGATAATGCTTGACACTGTCTGGCCTTATTCCTGGTTATCTAATCTTCCCTACAGCATTGGCAGACAACAAGGGTATCAAAGCCTTGTCTTGACCAACTTTTATCATGCAAGAAACCTAGCGGAACCTGGGTGTTAGTATTGCGATTAGAAACCCTACTATGTTTCAAATGTTTTTCATCATGAACGAACTTATTTTATTTCTATGCATATGTGCTAATTGAAATGGTAATGAGAAGGTTTGTGGTGTTTTCTTGTTTTGTACTTGTGTTTACCTATGGGGAAAGAGAAGGCTGATAGACTTTCTTATAAAAAAAAAAAAAAAAAGAGAAGGCCAATAGACTTGACTAATGTGTTGTGATACCCCAAAAGTTGGTTCGGAATTGGCAAGATGAATTGCCCACATGGAGTGGATGGATTAAAAAGAAACTCATGGGTGTTAAGTCTTGCATTGATTTCTTACTAAGTGAGATTAGGCTTTATAAATGATTTTAAAGAGTTCTAATGGTAATTTGATTAATTATTTTGGAGTAACAGCGCAAATGTAACTAGCGTTTTTTCTTGGTCGTTACAAATGTACCTTCTCTGAGTGATCTATCACCTTGATGGTGGAAATTAATATTCCATGATTGAAACTAAGTTTTGCTATATTAATTGGATTGATGCTTCTCCCTAATCTAATTGCTCCTGCTATTGATCTCACCCATCTGTAAATCATACTTTTGAAATGTTGATTGGCTTTACTGAGATTATTTTTGCATTTATTTTACAGGCTATCCCAGACAATGATTATCAGCGGCCATTGATGTGAAAGATGTCCTGGTGTTGATTCTAGGTTTATACTCAGATTCCCTTATCAAACATCTTACTACTTTAAGTTTGCAAGAAGGCCATTTTTTAATCTTATGTCAAACTACTATCTTATAAACCTCGTGACCAAATTTACCAACTTTGTTTGTTTGATTTGAGTGTTTTCTTTTACCCTATATTTTTGGTTGTGATGGGATTCATTATCCATACCAATCAATGCTCCATCTATCTGATCAGGTGTTTGTTTCTTTGTTAGAATGTGAGGCGATGTCAAAATTTCACAAATCCACAAAAAAGAAAAAAGAAAAGGAAAACATGAAAGGTTCCATGAAACTATAGGGACATACTAATGCACCTTGAAATGTAAAAGGACAAAAAGAAGAAATAGCAGAGAAGATACTAGACAATCACCTTAATAAGGTTACATTACGATAAATGATTATTATCTGCATTACCAAAGTATACATTGTAAGATCGAATACCTGCATGTTTACAGTTTCAGAATCAGGCTCCTGAGCCCTGGTATCATTTATAACTGAATGAATTGGTGGTTCAAACAAGGCCTACAAGCTGTTTGAGTTGCTTCCTGCAAATGCTGAAAAAGCTTTGATACCTTTTCTACTAGGTCAATGAGTCCTAGCCACCATCCATATGTTTGGACCGACCATCTACTAGAGTATGCTGGGAATGCTTTGAAAAATAGAGTTGTTATTTATATAAAAACGCTTTCAGCTTTCCCTAACCCTTTTCCCAATTCAATTAAAAAAAAAAAAAAAGCTTGAAAGCTTTTTCGAAAAAGTCTCATTTTCAAGTTTTTTTTTTTATCTCAAAAAGCAGTTGTGTTTTTTTTTTTTTAAAGAAAAATAGTTTAAAAAAGAAAAAAGAAAAAAAAAAGCTTTTTTAAATTTTTTTTATCAAACGGAATTATTTTTGTTTGGCAGGGCGTTTTATTCACCAAAAATATATTTTAAACTCCTTAAACAAAGCCCACCGACTCTTAAATATCCTTTGCCATACTTTTACAGAAAGCTTGAGGCACGGGCAGCAGGCAAGGGTTAAGCTGTAGAAAAGATGTACGCGCTTGTACTTCCTGAAACACTAACTCGTTAGAAGATGCAGATGTCATTTTTATTTTTTATTTCTGAAAACGTTTTTTTTGGGAATAATTTATTTTTTTTCTCAGCGAGGATCTACTTGTTTAGGCATGGCCAATAAAAGCCACGAGAAATCGACTATTTACGTTTCAGTATCTTCCATCAGAGCAAACCTTTGAAAAGAAAGCATGACAATTGACATTCGTTGTGTGAAGTAAAAAAATTACTTGAACTCTACTTGCCTAGTTTGTTCAAGATTACAGATCTAGCTCAGTTGGCTCCAAGTTAGCCACTAATCACTAATTTTTCATCTGAAGAGATAAGAAACAAGTTAGCTCCTTTATGCAAAATAAAATGTAATCAGTTTTATCCCAAGGCAGAGCAGGTTGACTGAACAACCATTCTATCCAGCAAACGAAATCCAGTAGCAATATGATATGTACTCATCCACAATATAACACCCAGATGAAAATTCCAATCACAAATTGTACATGAATAGCCATTAATTCCACAAGAGGGAACAATGTATATAACACACTAATACTAATTAATACTAATAATAATAACAATCAACAACAACAACATAATCAAGACCAGAACAGATGTCCACTAAGAACTAGACTGGTAAATCCTACCCTACGCACTAGGCAGACTGACTAGCTGAATTTTCCCTCCATACTCCAAACTTCTCACTTCCTCTTCTTTGAAGGTGGCTGGGGAACCTCTTCCTCCTCTTCTTCTTCCTCTTCCTCCCCATCCTCATCCTCGTCTTCATCATCACCATCCTCATCATCATCCTCATCCTCATCATCATCATCACTACCTCCAGCACCATTGGCCACAGGTTCATCCTCAGGATCTCCCTCATCCTCTCCTTCTTCACCTGAGAAGTCCTCATCACCTGCATCATCATCCTGATCATTAGCATCATCATCATCTTCATCATCCTCGTCATCCTCTGTGTCACTGGCATCTTTGTTCTCCAGATCAGGACGTTGCCTTCTGTGAAGTTCTTCTAAAGGAAACCTGCAGAAAGAAGTAACACCCACAAACTCAATTGAACTTTCCCACAAAAGCCAATAGTACAAGTACATGAGGCAAAGAAGACCAACATTACCTTCCATCCATTGCAGTCAATTTTGGTGATGCACTGAGTGATCCTGTCTGAAAAACCTAACTAGTGTTGGTGAGACAGCTCATACAAAGATGCATAAAACAAACATATAAATACCACCAGATTTCATTCATATCATCCACCACAGAGCTTACCTATAGAACAAGGGCTTTTACATGTATTTCAAAAAAAAAAAAAAATTGACAAATCATACTATATTAAAAAAAAATGGAAACTTATAAAAGGAGGCAGCCCACTCCTAACAAAACATCAAGAAGACCGCTGCAAGAACAGCTGACAGACCAACAACAAACAAAAGAAACAAAAACAACACCCTACATAGGAAACCACAGAAAGCAAGCAAATACAAGAGCACTACAACACATCAACTAACCAAAGCTCAAGATAGTATCAAATATGCTCATTTTGCAAACAAAATCATAGAGGTAGATGCTCATTTGTTATCTTTTAGAAGCTTAAAGGGTGATAACAAATTCGTTTGATGTTTTGTACAGGAAAAAAAAATGCATGAATTTCCCTTATTAGCCATATGCCCAATAAAAATCAATCGTCCAACTCTTAGACCTGCACTTTTCTTTTGATGCCCTTCCTATTTGTTGCCAAAAGATATAAGATCACAACTTTTTAATTTTTGTTCATTTGATGAACAAGTGGCAACACCACATCATGGTGATACTTAATATATCTTATATATAAAGTAGACAGCATATATAGAAAGGAGTAAGCCAACTGAGGAGGAATGTTAAAATCAGGAAAGAGAAGTGTTGATCAAAGAATAAAGTACTCTATGCTAAACCCAACTAAAAACAAAAGACAGCAGGGCCTATGGAGAAATAACACAAGAAAACTGTAACCATCACCATACATTTTCAAAGCAGAATGGTTCAATGTGGTTGTGTGCATTAAGATTATAAAAATGCAGGATAGCATAAGTATATAATTGTCCGTTAAGCCAAAGAGAAACTAATGCATTAAATAGAATCCCATATTTATGCAGAAAACCAAGCACAAAGATGCCAAAAACCCCATACTCTAACACCTTTTAAGTAAGTTCAGGATTCAGATCACAAACAATTCAGGTAGTTCCACTAAAGCCATAACAAAATAATAATTAAAAATTAACAACAATATCCACACCCGGTAAAGAAAACTAGAATTTCTCAACAAACCCTTATTCAGTTGTTGTTGAGCAATAATTTAAGTATGTTTGACATTGTGATTTCGCAGACTAGAAGTATGATTTTAAATCAATCGTAGAAAAGTATTGTTTGGAAGTATGTTTATAAAAAATTGCGAGTTAAAAATGTAAAAAAGCCTGCTCTTTGAAATAGCAAGAGTTGCATTTTTAAAAATGCGTGAAGGCTAAACTGCAATTTTAAAGCTCAAACTACAATTTTACCAAACGCTTAATTGCGTTTTCAAATTTTTCAAATTGCACCTTTTAAAATCACACTCCAGACAGACCCTTAGGGAAAAAGAGCAGAACATAAAGAGCTGTGCCCTGACATTCAGTCAAAACAACCTCACTAACTAAAGCACATCCTTTTGTTCCCAAAAACACCCAATGTACAAAGTATATGCAGATTAAACAAGAACAGCATGTTTTAATAATGATGTAGCCCACAAGAACTAAAACTAGAAGGAGTGTTTTGCTCCCCCCGCCCACCCCCCCACGAAAAAAAAATGGAACATACAAAAGGATAAAGAATAAATAAATAAAGGGAAAACCTTAGTATGACAGCAAAATCCATAAGTTTCAAGGGCAAAATTAACCCCAAAATATATAAAGTATTCATGTAACCTTAAAAGCATAACAAAGCAGGAAATTTTAAACCCCATATGCAATAATAATCTATCTTCAGAAGAAATTTTTTTTTTTTAAAAAAAAAAAAAAAAGATCAATATATCTGGAAAAAATTAGATTGAGAAAAGCTATACCGCCATGAGAAGGCAAGCAAGAGACTTTCCAGCAGTAAGAACAGTCTCCACCACCATAGCTTCCACAACAGAGCACACCCACATGGTCCTCTCCACAGAGCTCACGCCCACCATCTCCATTGCCCCCAATATCATGCTAAAAAAAAAATACCCTAAAAAAATCAGAGAAAAATAAAAATTGCAGAGTGTGTGTGAGAGTGACAGAGAGAGAGAGAGAGAGAGAAATACGTCTGAAAAGGATCAGAGACAGGGAGCGATTGGTCTCTGGGATTTATTTGGTCCGGTTAGGGCAAACCCCAGGGTTTGGTCCGGTTAGGGTTTTTGAGAACTGTGAGTGAATATTTTATCAAAAAAAAAGAAAATCTTTTCTTCCACGAAACTGTAAGAAATTTTATTGGAGCTTTTTGCGTGAGGCGGAGTTAAAGTAGCTAAAATTGGTGTGTCTATAGTAAACTTTTTCTTTTTAAGCTCTTTTATTTCGTAAGGATTTTTTGACTGGAGCCTGGAGGCTTTGGATCCAGTGTCATAAATTCAAAATATAAGTTAAAATAAGCTAATCAATACTCCCTTGCATGTGTCATGTCAGCCAAATGTGGTTAATTTTTTGAGAAATGATTGGTGTACAAAAGTTTTTATACAAAAAATTTTTACAAAATAAGATGGCACTAAATGATTGAATAATTCAAAATTTGAATTTCTTTCATACTTAATCATTTAAAAAAAGATTAACAAAGATAAAAATACTCCTAATATATTCAAATTTTAAGGTTAACAAAAAGATAAAAATGATCTTACAAATTTTTTAATAAGATAAAAATATTTCTAATATATTCAAAAAAAAATTATTTTTTTAAAAGAAAATTTTTAAATTAAAAAATATATATAAGAAAAAAAAATTAATATTTATTTTAAAAAAATAAAATTTAATTTTTTTGAGAACAAATTTTTTATTTTTTTTAAATCTTTAAATTTGACCGGGTAATTATTTAAATTTTTTTTTTCTTTTTTTGGTTTTTTTTTTCTTTTTTATTTTTTAGAATTTCTAGAATTTTTTAGTTTATATTATTAAGGATATTTTCGTTATTGGGAGATTTGGACCAATATTTGATAATTTATGAAAAATATTGTCTCAATTAAAAGTTTAGAGAGATATCATTAATTAAGTGATAGTTTAAAGAGGTACAAAGACTTTATCCAAATTTTTATAATAGTTAAGATTTACTTTTTTATATAAAAATAAATAATAAAATCTGAACAGTTTAAGAAACTACAGCACAAACTTAACCCAAATCTCATCTTATAAACCAGTCATAAGATATTGAGATGAGTGGCGGGGTCTAGCTGTTTGAAGTAGTCAACGTTTGTAGGGAATGATAGTCTTCCTTCATACACTTGTCACTTTTATAGGTTAGGGTATGGATAAGGCATATTTAAGTTGAAAAATTTTAGGTTTTTCAAATTTTTTTCTTTTAAAAAAAAAAATTTGGTTCCCAAATGATAATGATGTGTCATTGTCCCATCACCTATATCTCCATTTACTAAAACAATACATCACATAGATAGGATGATAACACATTATTTTAAAACTAACTTTTTGAAAAAAGACAAAAAAAAAAGAAAAAAACAATTTTTTTTTTGAAAACATAGCATTTCTCATCTAAGTTTAACAAGTTCAAGAATCCAATGGCATTTATGCTCGGCCAACACCTTGAATTGGATCACCATAGGGACTCGCCTAGCCGAACTATATTATACCCTTATTATACTCTTATTTTATTGGTTCGATGTGGGACACTGCTTAACTATTTGATTTTTTTTGTCTTTTTTTAATAATGATTAATCAAAAAGTTGATAGAAAATGTTATTACAGCCTAATAAAATACGGTGGAATAAAAATATAGTATGTAATATTACTCTTTAGTTTCTCATCATGAGTTTAGAAAATAAGATCAAATAAAATATGTTCGATGAATAGGATCATCTCCATTTGAAATGGAGAAAGAACTATTTCAAAGTTTATATTATATTTTATAGTATTTAAAGGTATACATAGTAAAATGAAGAGATCCTATTCTAGAGAACTTTTCAAACTAGCAAGGATGGAAAGAAATTTTACTAGATAATCATAATAACAAAGAAAAAATTCAAAAAAGAAAGGATAATAACAAATCAAATGGAATTTCAATAGACTGCAACTGTGATGCCATCTGCAAAGATTTTCTAGTTTCAACAATTTCCAAGACCCAGTCAAACAGTCGGTTTAATTTGTAATCCATAATTAACAAAGTCCTAACAAGAGTATTTTTGAACTCCACACCAAGATTTGAATTATCCCCCCGCAAGATCAAATCTTAATTTCAGCACCCCAATTGGTGTATGCATGGAATTAGGAAAAAAACGAATGAAATGCCAAGTTTTCATATAAACATTCCGTCGAACAGGTTATGGTCATTGGTAAGGAAATGAAAATAAAAAAAATCAATTAATGGAATAACTTAAAACTGAAAAAAAAAAAAAAAAACAGCAATTTAGTTAACATAAGAAAAATGGTGCTCAAAAGTAATTTAGTTCATCAAATGTTTCAATTTTCTGTTTGTCCCGATCGAGGAAACAAGAAATTAAGGATTGTGTGATCCATGGTTGATTGCATCGAAATCTCTTCCAGAATTTATCAATCAAAAAGGAAAAAAGAAGAAACAAATTCGTGCATTCCTTACTTTGTAGCAAAGCTTTGAACATCAATCCATATTTTATTTATATAGACACTCATCCACCAACATTTAAGATTAATGCATAAACTCCAAAAAAAAAAAAAGACTGCAATAACAGAGCAAAAGGCAAAGAAGCCAATGGGCAATGGCCTTACAAGTCAAATAATCTAAGCACTTGGAAAAACAAACCTAAACAACAACGAAACACTTGATAACCTAATTAAACGACATTTTATTCCAATTTAAAAAATTAATTAATTAATTAATTAATTTAAAAAAAAAAAAAACTACCACTTTAATTACTCCAAATTAAGAACCCACATAATGTGGATTCTTAAGCCTAAAACATTTATTGATTACAGGTCGTTCTTTCTGCTGATTGTCCACACAACAAAGTTCTTTGACATTGTCGTAGGGCTGTCCATTGTCACAACGGATGCCTTTCAATCGTTTGAGTGCGCAGCAAGTCATGGGAACATTATTTAGTCCCGTCCAACAATGGTACGTACTTCCGTAGCCCGACCAACAGCCCCCGCTAGAACCACCACCAGAAACTTTAGGCAGCTGCAGTGGAGGTGGCTTAAAACTCGACGATGGCGGCCGGTTGCCCACCGATGCTAGAGTCGGAGTTGATGAAGAAGGTGGAGATGGGTGTGGAGTTGATGAAGAAGGTGGGGGTTGGGGTGGGCGTGGGGGCGGCGATGGAGCAGCGTGCCGTTGACCACAACTATCCATCAACCAAACAATGAATAACATTTCCGGCTCAAAAAGTATAGATTTAGAAGCGCAATCGTCATAATATTGTTTAATAGCCCCGCAGCATGTCGAGTTTGTGTGGACTTTCTCCCCTTTGAGGGCGACAAAGGAATCAAGGTCCCGGCGAGCACAATTTGTTATTGTGTCCTCAAGGACTGAAAAACATTGCTTGAACCAGCCCAAGAAATTTTGTGAGCTGAGCCCCTGATTTGGAGGAATATGATCGTGTGAATCAACTTCCTCGGCATAAGCACGAGGCAAGTTTTGTGTGAAAATTGAGACTGAGCATATGATGATGAAGAATATAGCTGCAACTAAATCTTTCTTCATCATGGTTAAAAACTAAATTTCGTTTCTAAGTGAACATATATATATACATATATATAGAAGATCAAATTTGTTAGTATCTCAAATTTTATTTTTAAATTTAAATTTGTTAGTATCGTATCCTATGGTTTCAAATTAAAATCTGTTCCAAGATAAGTTTTTGAAATGGCTATAAATCATCAAGTTCAAATTTAGAGTCAAGATTGTTGTTATCAATACATATTGATGAATCACATACATATTCAACAATTTAGGGTTTGTTAAAACATCTTTTAGAGGTTTTTTCAGGGTCCTAAATTTTTTTTTGATTTTTTTATTAAATTGGAGCCCATCTTTCATTAAGAGGTAGACCTCAATTTGATTAAAAAAATTAAAAAAAAAAAATCCTAGAAGGACTCCTAGAAAGATCTCTAGAAGATGCATAATCTCCAACAATTTAGGGTTTGGCCCAATTCTAAAATGATCAGGTTGGTGATGCATTATCCACATATTAAACAACATTATTTGGATTAAATTAAGTCATGACATGCAAAAAATAGGAACTATTCATACAAATTATTAAACAATTTTTGTTTGTGATTCCAAATTTCCTGTGGAAAAGAACAGCATTATATTATTAAATATGTAATTCGATCATTGTGGTTTGAAACTCCATGGACTAACAGTGCCACTGGATGCCTGCCACATCTACTAAAGTTGTTGATGCCCATGGATCTCTGCCCCGTAATTTATAGCTAGCAGTAAAAAGCAATCGCCAAAAAAAAAAAAAAACAAAAAACAAGAAAGAAAGTAGGAAAGTATATCTATATATGAATAATATTTTCTTTTCATATTTTTCCTTTTAGAGGTTTTGATGAAAAGGTTGCTGATTCCTAGTATGAGATCACAAGCACACATAAAAATTGGTAGAAAACTGCCAAAGGCCAAAAATATTTGTGAAGACAATGATCAACATTTTTGGTTATAAATAACAAGCCTCAATATATAAAAGACTTAGGGCATGTTTGGAATTACGTTGAGAAATAGAATTTTTAAAGTAAAAAAAAAAATTTTGGCAAAAATTTCATTTATAAGCTTTTTTCAAAAGTGCGTTTAGACCATTTTTAAAGTAATAAGTTAAAGAAGTACTTTTGAAATTTATTACCAAACAAGCCAATTTTTTGTTGGAACAACGTTTTAGATACTAAAAGCATTTTTAAGTTTTCTAACAGGCCGTAGACGAACTAGGCCAAGCCAAGAATAATCATTTATGTAAAATAACTATTCCCAAGAAAAGAAAAGAAAAAAATAAAAAACCCAAACAACAAAATAAATATTATATTTT
This sequence comes from Betula pendula, assembly GCA_900184695.1. Lineage (NCBI taxonomy): Eukaryota > Viridiplantae > Streptophyta > Magnoliopsida > Fagales > Betulaceae > Betula > Betula pendula. The sequence continues at coordinate 138,208 of FXXK01000302.1, forward strand.
AGTGGTCTATTATGCATACAAAACGTATTTTAAAAAATTCTCTTCAAGTGATCAAAGGGCATCGAAGACCTCATCATTTTTCATAATTAATTTTCTAGCTCTCACCTCAACCAAGCCTCTATTGAAATCTTTCATTAATTATTGTACTCGGACTTCACCTTTGTGATTTGAAGATTTCAACAACTACCATAAAGTGTATTTTCAAGTAAATTTTCCATTCATTTAATTATTTTGTTCAAGCTCAGGTTGAATTCTTTTGGATATTATAATCAATTTTTCCGAATTTTCTTATAGGTATAGAGTGTGATATATATTTTCTAATTGAGTTTTTTTACAATATTACCATCATTGCATTTCTAAATTTACTAAATTTGATTGTCTTCTTATATTTACATTTCTAACTTTCATTCTCAGAGAAAAGAAAAAGAAAATATTTGACATACTTGCAAGGAACAAGTTATGACCACAGATTCTTAGCTAAAAAGAACCTATAATTAAGGATGTCCCTTTCAAACAGAATGCATGTTTTTTTTTAAAAAAAAAATAAAAAATAAAAATTAATATGATTAAGAGATCAGTCGCTATACCTTTAACTCCTCTTCTAATTAACTTCTAAAATTCCTTAATTATGTCTCTCGCAAGAAGCTCAATTCAATGAATTAAATTAGAAAAATCGTTATTTTATTGGAGAACTTTTCAAACTAGCAAGGATAGAAAGAAATTTGATCACTAGATCAAAAACAAGGAAAAATGGTCCTCAAAAGTAATTTAGTTAATCAAATTAATGTTGAGTATTTTTCTGCTTGTCCCGATCGAGGGAATTGAAAATTGAACAAGAATATATGGTTGATTGCAACAGTAAAAACAAATTAACCTAAACAACAAGGAAATTAGCACCACTCATAACCTAAACAACAAGGAAATTAACACTACTGATAACCTAAACAAGAAGAAGGACAGCAACAACCACTTAATTTTAATTACCCCAATGAACCCACATAACGTGGAATAACCACAAAACATCTCTTGCCCACACAACACATTTCTTTGACTACGTCGAAAGGCTCTCCATTGTCACAACGGATGCCTTTATACCGTTTGAGTACGCAGCAAGTCTTGGGAACATTATTTACTCCACTCCAACAATGATCACTACGTCCAGAGCCTAACCAACACCCCCCGCGGCCAGTACGACGACCAGAAACCTCAGGCAGCTGCAATGCAGGCGGCTCAAAAGTCGATGAAGAAGAACTTGGCGGAGGTGGAGTCGGAGTCGGAGTTGGAGTCGATGGAGAAGGTGATGGGATTGGTGGAGCTTGGTGTTGACCACAACTATCCATCATCAAGCCTAAGATTACCCTTACGGAGTCGGCAATCGTAGCGGGAGGAGGATCGCAAGCCTCCTGTAATTGTTTAATAACTAGCCCACAGCACTTCGGGTTTACGTAGTATTTCTGCGGCCCTTTGACCTCCACAAAGGAATCAGGGTCCCGGCGACTGCATTTTGTTAATGTCTCGCCAAAGACTTTGCTACAATCAGCATAAGCACTTGAGACTGATGAGCAAATGATGAAGAACAATATAACTGCAACTAAATCATTCTTCATCGTGCTTATTAATTAATACTAATTCAAATTTGTTAGACTCGGGCGGATCCTATATATATACTCTATAGAAGATCAAATTTGTTAGTATCTCAAATTTGTTTTTCAAATTTTAAATTATATCGATCGTATCATTATGATCATTATCCTTAATTATGTGATAGAGATAGAGATAACAGATAGATCAAAAGTACTGCAGATAGATCAGCAAAATCAATAATATGGAATAGAGGAGTGCTAGAACATCTACTAGGAATCCTTCTAAGGGATTAACTAGCATTTTTTTATTTTTAAAATCAAGTGGGGCCCATCTCTTCATTTGAAGAGGTGGATCCCATTTGATTTAAAATAATAAAAGAAAAATACTAGTTGATCCCCTAGAAGAATTTCTAGTAGATGTTTAAGCATTTTTCTATGGAATATACGTACATTGTGCTATTTTGATTTAGAGCCGTGATATACAACAGTCCAGACTGAATGAACAGTAATTCAGTTTAGGCCGGATGAGATTTAAAAAAAAAAAAAAAAAAAAAAATTATTTTTTTAATAAATAAGGTTCACAAAAATACTGTTCATATGCTTGGACTGAATGACTATTCATTCAGCCTAGACTTATGTATATATTTACTCTTTGATTTAATAAAATTTTTGAAAGAGAAATAAGGATAAGGATGGTTAGTCGGTGAGATATGAGATTCCGTTTTTGAATGAAATTTGTCGATAATCTTCTCTCCTTGTTTCATGTAGATTAGAAGAGGGAGAGAGATGCAATATTTCTTTGGAGAATCGATCGGGATTTGACTAGCTTCAATATTTTGCCTCCAAGAGTTTAATTAGCCATACGGTTCTTATTAAGATATTGTTTAAAAAAAAATGAACTTAACTTGATTACTCTTCAAGCATGCGATTTGGATGAATTATTGAAAAGATTTTGAAATTAAATCCCCATGCAAT
>FXXK01000302.1:145745-165908 GCA_900184695.1 Betula pendula
AAATAAATAATATGAGTTGGAATTAACCATAAAGGGGTAAGTAGCTGCTGTCAATCTTTACTCATAAGGAATTAACCACAAAGGGCAAGTAACCATTGCTGCCAATCTTGGTCCTCACTTCACGCATTTATCTGGCTGGCAAATCTTTTCTAATTGATTTGGCTTGCGTAGATACTTCAATAGCCCCCCTCAATCTCAACGGTGAAGTAGCAACATTGAAATTGTTCCTTAATAAGCAGAATCGTGGAGAAGGCAAAGGCTTTGTGAGTATATCTGTTATTCGGTCTTTACTGTACAAGAACTGAACATGGAGGGTTTTTGGCAACACGATCTTCGAACAAAATGGTAGTCAATTTCTATATGTTTTGTTCGAGCGTGATAAACTGGATTAAAGGACAAATAGGTTGTACTAATATTATCACAGTAGAGAATAGGAGCTGAACGTAGAAAAATCCAAAGGTCGTGAAGAAGATATTGAACCCACATTAGTTCAGCAGTGGCATTGGCTACTACTTTGTACTCTGATTTAGTACTGGATCGTGAAACCGTTGGTTGTTTTTTTTGTTTTATCTCCAAGATATCAAATTTTTGCCAAGGAAGATGCAATACCCCGAGGTGGATTTTTTGTCATCTAGGTAGCCAGCCCAGTCTGCATCAAAAAAAGAACTTAACTGCATAGAGGAGTTTTTGTAAATGAACAACCCATGCCTAACCATATGTCTTTAAGTATCGAAGAATGCGTTTTACCGCAGATCAATGATCATCATGGGGGTCATGCATGAACTAAGCCACTTTGTTAACTACAAAGGCAATGTCTGGCCGTGTTATAGAGAGATACTGAAGGGCCCCCACAGTGCTTTTGTACAACGTTTTATCAAAAAATGAGGAGCCCGAGAAATTACTTAGAGAAGCGGTTGAAGACATCGGTGATTGCACAAGCTTTTTTTTTTTGATAAGTAAAAATCAATTTTATAAAAGCGTAAGGCGCCCCTAAGTACACAGGAAGTATACAAAAGGAACCCCTAACTAATGGGGGCAAAATAAACAAGAAAATCATTGAAACTAAGAGACAGCGGTGAAACAAACGCCGATGTCTATAGAAACAGAGTCTTATAGAAAAAAGATAAAATATCCTCCAAACGACTTCTCTCTATCCTCAAAGTTTCTGTCATTTCGTTCTTTCCACAAACACCAGAAGAGGCACGTAGGAACCATTTTCCACATAGTAGCGCTCCTAAGCCTGTCCGAGGACCACCAGCAGCCTAACAAATCCACAACTCGCCTAGGCATCACCCAGGACAGCTCAAAACGACTAAAAAACGCAATCCAAACGGTGTACGCTACGTCGCAATGGAGAAGAAGGTGATCCACAGATTCCCCAACCCTCTTACACATACAACATCTGTCAATCACAATAGGAACTTACCTAAGGCTGCCGACCACACAAAAAAGGCCGCCCTCGGGGGGGCCGACGTCTTCCAAACACTCTTCCAAGGAAAGCGACACCCATCAAGAGAAGCCAAGGAGCAGTATAGAGACTTAACCTTAAACAAACCTCTTTTAGAAGAGGCCCACCTCATCTGATTTTCACACCTCTATTTACCTTGACAGAATACAACACCTGAAAAAATGAAGCAAATACATCTACCTCCCAGTCATATGCCGCTCTGACAAAGCTCACATTCCAATAGTTGGAACCTCCCACAAACTCCAAATTAACCGTGACGGCTGCGTCTTTCATGGTTGCTATTCCATACAGGCTTGGAAAAGCATCCATAAGAGGTACTTCCCCACACCATTTATCTTGTCAGAATCTGATCCGAGAACCATCCCCCACCTGGAAACTAGATAAGCTGAAAAACTTCTCCCAACCTTCTCTGATGTTCTTCCACAACCCCACCCCAAAAGAACCTGCAGGATCCAGAGAACACCACCCTCCCCATAAACTGCCATATTTAGAGTCCACAACAATTCTCCACCAGGCCTCTCTCTCCCTCCTATAACGCCACAACCACTTCCCTAAGAGGGCACAATTAAACATCAACAAATTCCTGATACCCAAACCACCCACCGAAATAGGAGAACAAACTTTAGACCAACTCCCCAAATGATATTTGAACTCATCCCCAAGACTACCCCACAGGAAATCTCGCTGAAGCTTCTCCATGCGGTTAGCAACACTCACCGGAAGAGGGAAGAGAGACATGTAGTACGTGGGCAAATTAGCAAGTGTACTCTTGATGAGAGTAACCCTCCCACCCTTTGACAAATACATCCTTTTCCAACTCGCCATCTTACGTTCCATCTTCTCAAGGATGCCATCCCAAATGTTCTCGGCTTTGAAAGAGGCCCCCAATGGTAAACCAAGATACTTGATAGGCAAAGTGGCGACCCCACACCGAAGTAAATAGGCCAACCTACCCACATCAATGACATTACCCACAGGAATCTAATCAGACTTTGTTAAATTAACCTTGAGACCTGATGCCGCTTCAAAACACAAAAGTAAGCCCCGCAGGTAAGAAAGTTAATCAGTCGACGCATCACAAAAAATCAAAGTATCATCAGCATACAACAGGTGAGAAAAGGTAGCAGTACCCACAAAGAAACCAACCAAAAGCCCCTCACTAACCGCAGTAGAAATCATTCTGCCCACCGCCTCCATCACAAACACAAACAACAAAGGGGATAAGGGATCTCCCTGTCTCAAACCATGAGAAGTACCAAAGAAGCCGAAAGGCGAGCCATTAACCAAGACTGAAAAACGCACTGAGAAAATGCAATGAGAAATCCAGGAGCACCATTTATCCTTGAACCCACATCTTCTTAGCATATATAAGAGAAAATTTCAGTTCACATGATCATAAGCCTTTTCTAAGTCCAATTTACAAATGAGACCCGGCTCACCCAACCTAAGCCTACTATCCAAGCATTCATTGGCGATAAGAATAGGGTCTAGAATATGTCTATTGTGCATGAAAGCACTCTGTGACTTGGAGATAACTTTATCCATAACCATCCTCAATCTGTTTGCCAAAGTCTTCGCAATCATTTTGTAGATCCCCCCCACAAGACTGATTGGGCAAAAATCTTTAAGATCGTTTGCACCTGGGGTTTTCGGTATAAGAGTGATAAACAAAGTATTGAGACTCAACTCAAACTTGCCTCTAGCATAAGTTGAAGACTTTCATGATATCAACCCTTAGCACTTCCCAGCAAGCTTGAAAAAAAGCCATAGAAAAACCATCCGGGCCAGGCGCCTTATCACCTACCATAGACTTCACAACTTTTCTAACCTCCTCCTCAGAAAACTCCCTCTCCAACCACTCCGCCTCAGCCTCCAAAATAGAATCAAAGGAGAGACCATCCACCCTCGGCCTCCAGCTACATTGTTCTAAATATAACTTCTGATAGAACTGGCCAATGTGATTATTGATTTCCGCCTGGTTGGAAGAAAGCCTACCATCTATCAAGAGAGAGTCAATGGCATTGTTCCTTCTATTTGAGTTGGCAACTTGATGAAAAAATTTCGTGCACTTATCTGCCTCTTTCAACCACAACACTCTAGATTTTTGTCTCCAGCTCACCTCCTCCATAAGAGTAACACTTTCAAGCTTACGAACCACTTCTGACTTCTTGGCTAACTCCTCCACTCCTAAGGATCTCATTTCTTCGGTCAACTCAAGAACCCGTAGCTCCTCAAGAAGATTCTTCTTCCTTCTTTCTATATTGCCAAAGACCTTCGTATTCCATTTCTTCAAATCTACTTTCAAAGCCTTCAGTTTGCTAGCAAGGACAAAACTAGGAGTACCATGAAAGCGGTAGGACTCCCACCACTGTTTCACCAAGTCCCCAAAGCCTTCAGACTTAAGCCACATGTTTTCAAATTTAAAGGGTCTGCTGCCTCTCTGAACAACCCCACAATCGAGCATGATAGGGAAATGATCTGAACAAAGACGAGATAACCTTTTTTGAGAAACACTAGGGAACATAAACTCTCAGTCTGGAGAAACGAGGAACCGATCAATCCTGGACCAAACAGGGGGATCCTGGGAGTTCGACCAGGTATAAGCGCCACCAACAAGGGGAAGATCCATCAGACCCTGCTCAGAAACAAAGTTAGAAAACTCTCTCATAGTTGAGCGATGGTGCGACGCTCCCGACCTTTCACTAGAAAACCGAGTGACGTTAAAATCACCGCCTAAACACCAAGAAAGATTCCAACAGTTAAGCAAGCCAGACAATTCCGCCCATAACAACCTTCTTTCACTGTTTGAGTTGGGACTATACACGCCTACAAAAGCCCAAGAAGAATGATCATCCAAGTTCCTAAAGGAAACAGCTAGGGTATAAACCCCCATTCGAATATCAATCTTCTCCACCACCCTTATATCCCACATGATCAGGATGCCCTCTGAAGCCCCTCTAGAATCCAAACAACACCAATCTACATGATTACAGCCCCATAGACTTCGCACAATTCTACGAGACATGGCATCAAGCTTAGTTTCTTGGAAACAAACAATGTCTACCTTCCAATCTCTAAGCAGGTTTCTAACTCTAAGACATTTCTCCCTTGCATTCAACCCCCTCACATTCCACGATAGTATCTTGGGCTTCATAAACAAATCGAAGGGACCCTCTCCTTGCCTTTACCACAAGAATGTCCTTCGCGGTTGTCACCGTAGTTGACCGACCACTCCAACTTCTTTAGCTCCCTAACCACTTTCGAATCTCGCTTAGAAGTTGAAGCCAACGCCTCGACCCGACGCTCCTCCTCAAGAAAAGTAAGGATAGCCAAGAGCTGGAGCTGATGATCCTCACACGAAATTCCCACAATAGGGGCAATCTCCATAGCGCACCTCACCACCCAATTGGAGTAACCATATTCACTCTTAAAAGAGTGTGGAACTGAGCATAGGGGGGCAGTAATATCAAACTCCATTGGTCTCAACGGACTACCATCTCCTTCCTCTTCCAACCCATCATTCGCACTCCAGCACACCACAAAAGAGGCTAGCCCATCGACCCTGGAAGCGTTGAGAGAAAAACCAGCACACTAAGCTTCCCCACTTGCAAAAATACCCTTCGACGAAGACTGGGTGCCTAGTTGACCCAACGACAAAGGAAACAGAGGATCACCGGCATCATTTGGGCTCACCAGAACAGACCCAGCTCGTCGGACCTCCGGGACAGAAGCCGAAACGAAAGAGGCAACCCCACCAGTCTCTACTAAGGCTGTAAACGAGCCAGTCTTTCCGACAGTCTACCCGTTACCCGCTCGATTAAACTCGGCCCAAACTCGAGATCGGTACTGTACAAACTCGCTTATTACTGTACAAACCCGCCCGATTAGTTAGTAATACATACCCGACTCGCTCGACAAAACCCGATAGGGGCTCGCGAGCCTAGCTCGTTTAAGGCTTGACCGAACCGGCTCGCCCGACTCGTTTAGGGATCGCGAGCCTGGCTCGTTTAAGGCTCGACTTGGCCAGCTCGACTCGACTCGTTAGCTCGATTATATATATACTAATATATAATTATATATATATAATATATTATATATATAGTTTTATAGATATAAATATGTATATTAATAATAATTAATATATATTATATTTATATTATCCAATTTAATCATTATATCATTATCATATGAATATGATCTTATGATCTAAGTATTATTAGTAGATATTTATAAATCTTTATATCACATTATCTAAGATCTAAGATCATATGAATTGTGAGATCATATGATCAATCATATGATAATACTTAGCTCATATGATCTCATCTAGATATTATCATTAGATACTTATGAGTTAAGATAAGTATGATATATAATTATCATACATCTTATTTATTATAGATAATCTCATATCATATGATATGATTCATAATTCAAAAAGTTATAAATATAATATTAGAACCATATAACGTCACACAATTAACATAAGTATATAATTTCATACGAATACAATATATAGTTCCTTAATGTATGTATCGATGTATGAATATATGTAATAATGACCTCTATATAAAATAAAATAATAATATATATATAAATATTATATATATATTATATATATATATAATATATTTATATATAATATATTAATACAATATAATATAATCACACATTGTGTCATATGATCAATATGATATAACATTGTGTCATTTAATTATTAGATCATATGAATATGATAATATAATGATATAAATATTATCTTAGATACTTATTAATCGTTAAATCATATGATCGAAGATCTGAGATCATATGATAATACTTAGACCATATAATGTAAATATTATAATTAGATACTTAAAGTTATAATAAATAATAAATATGAATCATATGATTCATAATTATCATATTAAATTATTTATTATATATTATGATAATCGTGTGATATGATTTATGATTCATAATTCATAAGTATAATATTATAGACACACATTCACATAATGTCACATAAGTATACAAATTCTTACTAATACAATATATAATTTCCTAATGTATGTACTATATACGAAGATATGCAACAATAACATTATGATTCATATAATCTCAAATTAAGTGATTAATATTGAAATTAATAATGTTTTTGTTATGATCACAAATTAAGTATTATCATTATAATTTAGATCATATAAATTACCATTCGAATTTATATCACATGATCATATGATATAACATTATGCCTTATAATCATATAAACACTAGATCAAATGATCATATAATATAACTTTGTATTATTTAATCCTTATATCATTATCATTCATATGAATATTAGCATATGATTTACGTATTATTATTATATACTTAACAATGTGATTCATATAATTTCAAATTAAGTGATTATTATTAGAATACACAATGTGTTTGTTTATAATCATAGATTAAATATTATAATAAGTATTATCAATTTATCATTATAGTTTGCTAACTTAATATTATTAATCACTTCGTTAATATATACTAGTCTCAAATTTACTTAGTTAATATTTACTAAAGTAATTACATTAGGTTATAAGCAGTAGTTATTATTGATATTAACTAGTTAGTACATATACTAATATAGAGGATATTTGGTTGGAAGACGTTTCAATATGTATTGTTGATATTGTTTCGTTAGAACCAGCTGCTATATTTTCATGATCAATGAATGAAATTGAAATGATTATTTTCAAAAAACATAGCAATGTTAGCTAACTAATATTGTTAGGTTATATTAATTTAAGTATGTATATTAACTAGTTAGTTAATATATATACACTTTATGATTTTTATTAATAAATCATAATTCAACATTTTATTTTCATAATAGAATTTGTAAGAATAAATAATATCATTAAACTTTGAAAAAATGATAATTTATTTATATTTGGTGGTGTAAGGTAAGTTGTCTTCATGAGTAATGATATAAGTCACCCTTCATGTCTACCTTGTGTCAACCAAAAATGACGTGGCTTTTAAAATCACAATGAAATCAAAAGTCAATAATTTTCAATAATAAATTCAATGGTGATTTTAAAAGCCACATCACTTTTGGTTGACACAAGGTAGACATGGAGGGTGACATAAATAATTACTTTACATAGAATATAGTTATATATTCATATAGAAAAATCCGTAATTGATTAAAATATTTAGAGACTTTCCATATTCTTAACATTTAATTTATTTATTTTTTTCTATTTTATTTTGAACGTTAGACTCAAATCATAAATGTTATATTTTTGAACGCGTGTAGAGAAAAGCTATTATTTGATTCCTTTATTTAATGCTATCAATTTTACCATAATTTTGGGCATTAATTAAAGAATATTGAGTATAATTATGCCTTCAATTTTTTTTATGGAATAAATCTTCATTAAAAACACATGTACATCTCACATGCTATTAAAAAATTTAAAAGTTTTATAATTAAGCTTTCCTTATTTATTCTAAATAGATTTTTTTTTTTTTTTGAAAATTCTCTATGATATAATTATATGTGCTATGTATTTATTAGTAAGAATCAATATAATTATATGTTACTAATAATTAAGCGTTATAGTCCAGCCAATTAGATCACTTGCAAAGGAAAAAATATAAATGGAAGTTATTTTTGGAATTAGAAATTCAAGTTAATAGAAAGATCAAATACAACTTTAATGCATTATTAATTTCAAATATTATTCTATTTTAAATTGACATCTTAGAATTAGAAAGAATATTGGTAAAAATACAAATATGGGATTGACCAAATCTACCTAATATATGACTTAAGATTTCCTTACTTCAAACAAAATTTCAAAATTTTATTAAATATATAATAATTAAACTTTCTTATTTATTCTAAATAGTTTTTTTTTTTTTTAATTCTCTATGATATAATTATATGTGCTATTGTATTTATTACTAAGAATCAATATAATTATATGTTACTAATAATTGAGCGTTATAGTCCAGCTAATTAGATCACTTGCAAAGGAAAAAATATAAATAGAAGTTTATTTTGGAATTAGAAATTCAAGTTAATAAGAAGATCAAATACAACTTTAATGCTCTATTAATTTCAAATATTATTCTATTTTAAATTGACATCTTAGAATTATAAAGAATATTGGTAAAAATACAAATATGGGATTGACCAAATCTACCTAATATATGACTTAAGATTTCCTTACTTCAAACAAAATTCAAAATTTTATTAAATATATAAAAATTAAACTTTCCTTATTATTCTAAATAGATTTTTTTTTTTTTGAAATTCTCTATGATATAATTATATGTGCATATGTATGTAATATATTATTGTATTTATTACTAAGAATAAATATAATTATATGTTACTAATAATTGAGTGTTATAGTCTAGCCAATTAAATCACTTGCAAATGAAAAAATATAAACATAAGTTTATTTTGGAATTAAAAATTCAATTCATAAGAAGATTAAATACAATTTTAATGCATTATTAATTTCAAAAATATTCTATTTTAAATTGACATTTTAGAATTAGAAAGAATCTTGGCAAAAATACAAATATGGAAAGCTGACATGTTTTTTTTTTAAAAAAAAAACGTTTGCCTCTGATTGAAATAAGTTTTAATGCTATAATTTATTTCTAACTTATTTCAATCCACGCTAGGAAAGAAAGAACGTGTGTATTTTTTGTCAATCCAAAAAAAACTTATTTCAAATATTTTGTTAAACTCTCACGCTTTAATTTTTTTCAGGCCATTCCACAAGTTGACACGTTTGCGTTGTGATCCACGCCCCATCGGACGCGTAATTCAATCGGCTTCTTGAGATTTGCTTCATATCAAAACGCGTGATCCTCGAGCCTTGCATAATACATCACGTCTTCTGACTCTTCCACTTTCTTTTGTCTTTGTATCTTCTTTTTCGCAGACCCATTTGATTTCTTTAGTTTCGTTTTTCTTCTTTCATTTTCTTCCTTTGCAGACACAAAGGGTGAGAGCTCGGCACAGTTGGCGCGGTGCTGGCGCGTCGGTAGCCACCGCACCTTGTGTTGATACGGGACTGCCGTCTTTGGCCTAGGGGAATGTCGGCGTGCGGTGGATTGGCGGGGTGAGGGTAGATCTGAGGTACGCTGTAGGTGAGTCTTCGATGCTGGCTTGGTGGCGCTACTGCTACTACTTGATGGGTAGTCTTCGGCGGCCACCGGACAAAGGCTGGCAACTTCATGTTTTTATAGATGTCCCACGCAGTTGCCGGCCTTTGTCCGGTGGTTTTGTGCCGCTTGGGTGTTGGAGTGAGTGGATCCGTGTGGAAACTCGAGCCGAGTCGAGTCGCTCGAGTACCCGGCTCGACTCGATTTAGCATTTTTAACAAGCTCGAGCTCGAGCTCGAGTTAGGGTATTATCTAACGAGCCGAGTTCGGACATGGGTTTCAAAGCCCTGCTCGAGCTCGAGCTCGGCTCGTTTAGAGGACTTCTTAAACGAGCCAGTCCCAAAATTCTCAAACTCGGCCCGGCTCGGCTCGTTTACAGCCCTAGTCTCTACTGACCTAACCGGAGACCCCTCATAACGAAAGGAAGTCTCCGACGACCCACCGACGTCATCTGACCTGACTGGAGCATACCCCGAGTCCGAGGCCGGAGCAACAAACGCCTCCTTCGAAATCTGATCTTTGGAGACAACCGCTTCATCTGACCTAACCGGAGACATCGGCAAAGAACCGCCGGGATCTTCTGACCTAATCGGAGACCCCCTCGCCTGAGAGAACCCAGCGTGCTGTACGCCCTGGACAGACGCCAGGATGATGGAGACCTCCTGCGCACCTTCGGAAAACCCATCCGACTGGATCTGAGTACCGCCAAACTCTATAGTCCTGGGCGGAGAAGACCCAGCCGTCAACGGAACCTGATCCACCTCCGGCGTGAGTTCCGGCGAGGTATTATGCGGATTAGAAGATAACCCAATACCCCAACCCGTACCCGCATCCGAAACACTAGCCTGATTAGAATTGGGCTTTTTAATCAATTTGGGCTTTGGTTTGACTACCCACTTCTTTCTCTTATTCCGCCCAGTTCCAGCGGGCTTCAACCCAGGCCCAACTTTTTCTAACCCATCAATCACTGAAAGTAAAGCTCGATCCACCTCTGTTTTTAAACTTATAAGTTGGCCTTTCCACTCCAAAAGCAGAGATTTCATCTTCCTTTTTCCCAAGATATTAGCCGCCTCTACGTCATTATCACCAAATAGGCATGCAGAGTTGTCTCCAACACGCATGTCATTCTTGCCGACTGAACACGTCTTGCCCATACCACAATCAAGAGAGGACTGACATACCAACGGCACCTTAACAATACCCATTGGACAAAGCTCACCAGCCTGAACCAAAGGCTTCTTCTGAGATTTCAAAACTGCCGCAAACGACCGCCCACCAGCTTGTATGGAAACCTTCAACCCACCGGAGAACACAGGTCCTGATCCATTCCTCTGCCTCACTGTTATTCCAACCTTCACCTTCACCGGAGACGTCACACTACCAAAGATTTTCATCACCTTTCCCAGCTCTTCAGCGAAGCGACACCATCACCGTGCTTCTCTGCCTTCTGGGATTAGGATTAGACCTTTCCGGCCACCCACAACATAGACCGCCAATTCCAAAAACCTGCCGGAGTTGTTGCCCCCTTTTCGAAGAGTAAACACCTCCATGCCCTCCCTAAAGGACTTGACGAACTCACTATCTACAGGGTACCGTGACAAAACCTCTACCGTAGAAACCAACCATTCAGCACACTGAAAGCCCAAAAACACCACCCTAGAATGGCCATTTCTTCTTTCTACTACCCTTATCCTAGAAGCACCTTCTGCCACTGAGAATGTAAAGGTCTTAGCCTCCACAAAAAACCACCTTTCCATCTCTTTGCAATCCAAAAACTTCACTTCAAATAATTTCCTTTCAGCTAACCACCGAGATTCCATCCTAAAACAACATAATTAAACTGTCTCCCCTGAAGGTTTATCCAACCATCTATTGTGACTGACTGTAGATAGGGCTGCGAATCTCCAAATGGTTGCTTCTGGCTAGAGTCATTTTAGTGAACTGCAAAATGTCAAAGATGTATATCTATTGCGATAGAAGCAAGCCATCATCTGTTCGAGTTACCTTAACACCAAGAAAGAAGTTCAAGTTGCCCAAATCTTTGATGGGGAAATCACGGGATAGTTTGACAATGAGTTGGGATGACACGACATTGTTGGATCCAATGAGAATAATGTCATCAACGTAAACAAGGACAAAAATCCAAATACCATCAACTTGAAGAACGAATAAGGAACTGTCAGATTTAGACCCGTGAAACCAAGTTCAAGTAGCCTTGAACTCAACCTAGAGAACCAAGATCTAGACGCCTACTTCAGACCATAAATGGCCTTTTGAAGCTTGCAAACGGCATGAAGATGCTATGGATGAGAGATGCCTGGTGATTGGGCCATATACACTATTTCAGATAATTTAACGTGAAGAAAGGCATTACTTACATCGAATTGCTGAAGAGGCCAACTGAATAACACTACTAGAGAGAACACTATTCTAATGGTTATGGATTTAACCACAGGGCTTAATGTTTCTTCAAAATCAATGCTGGGCTGCTGGTGAAATACCTTGGCAATGAACCAAGCCTTATACCGTTCTATACTTCCATCTACGTTCCTTTTAATCCTGAAAATCCATTTGGAGCCAAGCACATTCATGGAGGGTTGATATGGAACCAAGGACCAAGTCCCATTGTGAAGAAGGGCATTGAATTCCTCCGATATGGCCTTTTGCCAGGCTTCATCCTTTACAGCTAAGGTGAAGGAAGTGGGTTTCAGTTCGAAGGTAGAGATTTCAATGGTAAGAGCCCTTTGTAAAGAATATCGTACAGTCCCATCAGTGAACACTTTGGGTTTAGAGATGCGATTTTGAGACCTTGTTTGCATATTATGATTGCGTTGTGGTGGGGTTGGGATATGTGGGTCGTCAAGAGATGCATTGGATGATATATCAATGTTGATGAGGTCCAAGGTGGAAGTAGGTGGCTCCTGAACAATTGACGTTGGTGTAGAACCATTTGAGGGCGAGTTGAGAGGATCTGGGACTATGGGGCTTAAATTAGTGTTAGGCAGCATTGAGGCAGATTGGGTATGGGCCGGTTCTTGGCGAGCTGGTAGGGAAGAATCTATAAAAGGACCACCCAATGCAAAAGTAGGCAGTAGAGTGAGACTTGCAGGAGTCATGGACCTTGCTGCAGGCTAATATCGTGTGGCATAATCAACAATGCGTTTCGGTGCAGAAGCTGGTTGTGGAATGCAAATTGCATGTTTTAGTGAGCTGGCTGTGGGCTGGTGTCATGCTGCAAACTCAATGAGATGTTGTTGAAAGGGAAACTTTGTTTCATTAAATATGACATGCTTGGCTATATAAAGACGACTAGTAGTAATGTTGAAACATTTGTACCCCGAATAAGGCTTGTTGTAGCCAAGAAAAACACACAATTGAGAGTGGAAGGCAAATTTATGTGCATTGTAAAGCCACAAGAAAGGCCAACACTCACATCCAAAAATCTTAAGAGTGTGATAGTCGGGGCTCATTTGGAAAATAAGTTCAAATGAAGATTTGGAGGGATTGATGGAGGAAGGGAGTTGATTAATTAAGAAACATGCAGTGTCAAAGGCTTCATCCCAAAATTTGAATGGCACATGAGAGTGAGAAAGGAGAGCCAAACCGGTGTCAACTATGTGATAGTGCTTCCTTTCGACACTCTCATTTTGATGGTGAGTATAAGGACGTGTTTGACGATAGGAAATGCCATGGGTAGCAAGGATGTCTTAGAGAGGAATAAACTCACCTCCACCATCAATTTGGACACTTTTGATTCAACAATTGAAATAATTCTCAACAAATAGTTTAAAACGTGAAAATACAAAGGAAACAACAGATTTGCACGTTAAGGAAAACAACCAAGAGTAACGGCTAAAATACCAATGACACATAAATAGAACCATTTATTAGTATTGGATAATAAGGGGGCAGTGCCCCCTACTTCAAGAAATAAAAGGTCCAAAGGACCACGAGAAACTAATGGAGAAGCTCCAAAGTGAAGGCGGTATGGTTTGCCTTGTTGACAAGAGGAACACACTATCGAAGGCTTATTTGACGAGATAGGAAGGTGATGATCGAAAATAACACAATGAACGATTCTAAGTGTAGGATGCCAAGACGATGATGCCATTGATCCATCGAAACTCGCTCACCAGCAAGTGTAGCAAGATTGGAAGACATAGACTTATTTACAAGCCAAGGATATAAGCCACCCCTACTCGGGCCTTGAAGGAGCAGTCTCCCGTTTGAATATCTTTTACACGAAAACATGAAGGCTGAAATTCAATAAAAACCCAATTATCATTAGTGAATTGAAAATGGAAATAACATTTTTTTTTTAATTTCAAGAACATATAATAAAGAATGTAATTGAAAATTGTGAGAAGGTGTAGGTAAATTTCCCAAACCAGTGTGTAGAATTTTCAAATCTTGGCCATTACCATTGGATTCAAGGCCCTTATAACAATTATTCCATTGACCATAGGGTTAACATGTATAGTAGTCTATGATCGTTTCCGCACCATGTCATACAATGCAAATATTGTTCATTCATGTACAAAATATGAGTACAAGCATTTAATCATATTGAAAAACATAATTCTTAACATAAAAGAGAACGTGCTCAGTCTGTTGACATATCGCACTTTTTAACATGTGCAGTTTCATACTCAATTATTTACTTACCTCATATGCTCATTAGAAACTCAAGACATCTGTGTTCACTGTGAAACATACCCAAACAATACTAAGAGTGGTATCCAAAACACGTAAAACTCTAACCATGCTTTGAACCTTCTAAACCTATCATAAAAACCCTAATTTAACACATGCTGGATGCACACAATCGTTGGTGGCATAGGCACGAACGTTCCAAAATCAAGGCACAAACGTTGGTTCCATGTAGAGGAATGTTCGCATGTTCCCAAAATGTTCGAAAATCTAAAAAATACTCTTAAACCTAACACTAACCGAATCTAAACCTTCTATTAGCTATATGAAATCATAATAAGACATGCCAAAGAAATAAAACGTGAAAGTATACGTAAATCTCAAAAAAAAAAAATTAAGCTTTAACATGTCATTAAAAACTTATGTAATACAAGATAAGTAAGCAAGATATTTAAATATGCAGTAAATGGGCAAGGGTTTGGGCTTACCTTTTCGAGAAGAAAACAGCAAGGGTCAAGAGCTCCTTCTTCCCCTCCTAAATGTTACTCACACACTAATTAGCCTCTCAACAAATACAGAAACATGAAGGAATGGTCGAGATAAGGGGTGTATTTACAGGGAAGTTCGTGTGGGTAAGGACAGAAGGATATATTCATTATCTGGGAATACATGAACGTTAGTGTACTAGTCATGAATCTCGTGTACAGTTTGACACACATGCAGCATGTGTAAACTACTATGCACAGTGATGAAAAGTACTATCCGTCACACACGAATGTTCATGTATACTGCTCACACAAATGTTCCTAACCCTTACACGAACGTTGGTGTGAGTCAGAAGATTCAAAAAAAAAAAAAATTGTCTTAAGGTAGGTTAATAATTGGGGTATTACATTAAGCTTAGCCGTATCATTGGTTAAGTGATTGATCGACCCAATATCAGGATACCAATTCAAATCGGGTAATGTGGAGGATGACTGTCACCTTCGTAGGAGTGATCAAAGCGGTGGTAGCATTTTGCTGCTGTGTGGCCTGGCTTGTGACACACTTGGCAAGTTGGACGATTTGACAAATTGAAGGAGAACTAAGAGGGTGAACCTCTTCCACATCCTCTGCCACGGCCACACCCAGTAGGAGGGCCAGAATGGGAGGAGCTGCTATGATTATTTTTGGAAGAATTGGTGTCTAAATTTTGTCTTTGAGCCACATTGACACTGGGTTGAGATAGATCGATGACATTGTTGGAAAGCTCAAGACATTGTTCATGGGTTAAGAGCAGGCTGTATAAATCATCTAATGAAACTGGATCAAGTCGCATGGTAATGGTGGTTACCTACAGATCATAGTTAGTGCCAAGCCTAGCCAAGATGTAGGAGACAAGTTCTGTTTCCCTTCAAGGCTCATTGATGGCAGCAAGAGTGTGGGAAACATTTTGGGCTTTTTGGTAGTAATTTGAAACCGAGAGAGCATTCTTTTTTAGAGTAGCCAGTTGATATCTTGAGTGCATAATTTTAGCTTTTGATTGAGAGGAAACATCTTCTCAAACGTAAGCCAAACAGCCCGAGATGTGTCAAGATTAACCACGAGTAAGAATGGGTTCAGAAAGTGTGGAAATCAGAACATTGAGAATGAGTTTTGTCTTGATGATACCATGCCGCGCGTGTAGGCTGGATTTTCAACAAGATTAGAGGATGAGGCATCATCAGTGGTGGATGCAATCACCTTTGATGGACAGGGGGTGGTGCCATCTACATTGCCATACAGAGAGTGTCCTTGAAGATAAGGGAGCAGTTGGGTACGCCACGAAGATGGTTGTCATGAATCAACTTGATTTGGAAATTATGATTGAGATGAGATAGAGGGATTAGAGAGGCAACTGGAATAGAGGAATAACTCGACTGAGTGGTGGAATGTGGTTGGGTGGACTAGAAGGATTGGTGGACTCCATGGAAATAGACGATGGTCTTTATGAGCTCTGATATCATAAAATAACTAATAAACTTTTTTTTATAAGCAAAATAACTAATAAACTTGAATGTGATAATTCACCCCAAGAATTTAATGGGTGTTAGCTTTTCTATATATAACTATGTACAAAGAATTACTTGATAAGGAAGTATACAACAAATATGTAAAGCAATTACACATAAGGAAATTAAACCATGCATGAATGGCAAGTAGTTGCTGTCAATATTTACTCATAAGGAATTAACCACAAATGGCAAGTAGCCGTTGTTGCCAATCTTGGTCCTCACTTCACGCATTTATCTGGCTGGCATATCACACACATATCATCTGGCTAGCAAATCTTCTCAAATTGATTTGGCTTGCGTAGATGCTTCAATACTCTTGAGAACCAAAACAAAGCATATGTACAAGCCTTTGGAAAATAAGTAAAACTAGAAACTCTATAATGCATTTTAACAAGATGTTGAGGTGCGAAAAAAGAAATTAAAAATTTAATCAGACTGCAATTGCCACTTATGCATTTTAACAAGCACATTCATACAACACAATTGCTTCCAAAAAAATAAATAATTTCTCTCAAATAAAAATAAAATTATTCCAATAAGTTCCTCCTATTTTGCTTTTTCAAGGAGTCTGCAATGCTCTTGGAAACGTAATAAGCAGTAGATTGGATGGTAATCATAAAATCCTCCACGGGCAATTTCTTAAACCATGTCTGAGAAAAGGTTTTTGAACACTTGAAAGAGACTCTTACACTCCTGTGTGGCTGTGTGAGAGAGAATGAATTTTAAACATTAGAAGAGAGTTACCATTAGAATAAATTGATTAATCATATTAAAAAAGTATTTACTCTTCACGTGTTCAAATAATACGTGACAATTTAATACACTAGGTTTAGTTTGGAGAAAAATTGTCCTTTACAAACATTTAAGTACAATAAAGCAAATACTACATAAGTCTCTCCAAAGAATTATGCAAATCAAGACCAATCTCGACACGCGTATCTTGTAAAGATAAAACTTTGCATGTGACCTTTACCATTAGTTTCAAAATCTTGAGCTTATGTGGATCCATTTTCTTATTTAATTAATCACAATTTAATGCCCTTCATTTTCTTGATTTAAGAATGAGTAATGCTACACATACAATTATTTTACAATTTTGACACGTGTTAGCATGTGATTGGAGCAAAAAATGATAAGCATTTTACACCCACTAAGAGCATCCCCAACAAGCTCTTTATTTTAAAAGCTTATTCAAATTTTAAAGAAACTCCACAATGTGGCCCCTGCATCAAGCTCTCTATCATTTTCTCAAATTAGCTCATATCAGAAACTCTCTCCAAATTTAACCCCCCTCTTCCTTTCGCTATTTGGACTTCTAGTTTTTTTTTTTTTTTTTTGTTTCTTCTCCGGCTTCTTCACTTTCCTCCTTAGCGCTAAGCTTTTCCTTTTCCTCCTGCATAATGGTGTTTCCTTTTCCCCTTTCTGTTTCTCTCTCAAGCGATTTTGAGAAGAAAACCTTCAACAAAGATACTTCGGCGCCGCTTCTAGCTCCACAACCTGCTTCTATACCTCTCTCTCTCTCTCTCTCTCTCTCTCTCTCTACTATAGAATACACAGACCATTAACAGTCTTTCATTGCTAATTTGGTGGGGAAAACTCATGTATTGGAAAATTTCAATTTTTGACAGATTTGATTTTTTTTCATCTGGGTATTATTTTTCTGTTTCAAAGTTTTTATTTTTTCATGGGTATTGTTTTTCTGCTTAGATCTGGGTATTCTTTATCTGCAACCAACACTTCCTACCTCTTTGATATGCTAGTTTTTAGCTCTTCTTCGGAGCAGATCAATTAAAGTCTCCTTAGCCTCCTACATTTTTCATTCAGTGGTGCAATGAACATTATCTAATGGACTCCTATGTTTTTAATTTAATTCAATGAACACGTTATCTGCAACAAAAGTATAACACGTTAATATGCATCATTTTTAGAAGCCGTGTAGTGCAATTTTTCATGACAGTTAAAGTTGTTGAAAGTGATTGCTCAAAACCAATAAAAAATAATATTTATATAAAGGTTAGAAATATTTAGAGAGTTTAATGTTTTAAGTTTTTTAAAAGTGATGGTTGAAATAACAAAAGTGAAATTTTTAGCTAGAATTTGGCTAAACTTTAGAGAGCTCATTGGGTATGCTCTAATACCCTCCAATTACATGGTGACATGTGTCAAAAGTTGTATGTCTAACATTCTTCTTTATGAAAAATAAAAAAAGGCAAGTCACCAACGAAAATTACCTACAAGCAGGTAGCATAAGGCCAGCAGGTACCAAATCTCAACATCAAGTATTGCAACCCATCATACCCAGATGCCTTCACAAGGCCAGTGAGAGCTAAAATTGACATACAGCTTCTTCAATCATTTATGGTAACAAAAAATTATGCAAGAATTAAGCAATTTTGTAAGAGGGGAAAAAAGAGCAAAAATAAATTGAATTACAGAATCTAGAATCATGTGTAATAATACAAACACAAATTCAGCTACAAAGAGAGAGACATGCCATTAACATCATGAGGCTGTAATAGTGCGTGCCGCGCTCCGTCCAAGACCAAGACCCAAGCCCAATGGGACGCCATCGATTTTAGTTTTTCCATGGTTACTGTGGCTGCAATGAGAAGAATGAACATGACCCTGATGGGTTTTGGTGTTGTTAGAATTTACATTGATGACAACATGACTATTGCCATTAGTTTGATGAGAAAGGGCATCCCCATTTTGTAAGTTGGAATTCCTTGACATATGCACCATTCCAATCTCCTCAGAATGAGATGCTTCTTGCATATACTCCACATCTTCATTGTAGCCCTTGATCAAGAAATCTGAACAGTTCTTCCTGAGCCCATGATCATAGGGGTTTCTGAACCGACCTCCGGGGCCCCGAAGGTAGGTATAGCGCAATGCATTTGCCATTTCATTTGTTGTAATGTTGTGTGATATCTGCAGCAAGAAAAGAAAGGGTTCAATGCTAACAGTTTACAAAACGGAGGGACATGACACTCAATATTACATATATTTAAGTACACAACATGATCTAGTTTTCAAAGAGAGAAGATTTCATTATCTTTTACCAGATACAATGAGGTATACATCCGACAAACAAAAACTGTAAGGAAACTGAGAGAAAGGGCCTCTTTAGTTTCAAGTGAAGAAGAATATTCTTAGGTTGTTTGTAAGAGAAAAGGCTCCTTTGCTGTTGGTTTTTTATGTTGATCTCATGCCTTCTGGGGCTCGTTCGTCTCCAAGCTGCCTTCTTTTAATTGACAAAGTTACTTTTATACATATACACAAGATATTCTCACTTCTTCAGCCCACAAAAGAACTAGATCATTAGCAACAACAGTCAGCAATTAAGAGCATCATCCATCCGTCCATCAATTCACTCTCTCTGGAGCTTTGCCACACAGAAGATTATAAAGAATGACTTCACCTCACTGAAAATCCAAACTGTAAACCCACAAAACCATTCCCCAGAACCCAACTTTCCCACAATGGAATTAAGAAAACTACATGCCAAACATAAAACAAAACCATCAAGACAAATCCTAAAGAAGAGAACTGACCAGAACAATAGTAATAGAGAAATAGTAGGGAAACTACAAAACCATTAATGACTAGAAGGAAGATTTTTTTCTTTTTTATCGGTTAAGGAACAATGAAAAGTTTACTACTACAAAGATTAAATACTGGACATTCTCCAGTCAATCAGCATGCAACAGCTTAAAGATTCCCTCAACATAGGATCACTATTCATAAGAGTCATCACAGAACACTTGAAAATAAGTTTTTTGTTCTTTTTCTAGGCCAGACACTCCAAAAAAGTTCAAGACATATAAAACAGAGGTGGAAAGTTTCCCAGCTAATGCT